>VZUI01033563.1:0-40615 GCA_013401135.1 Cettia cetti
GGGCCGGGCCGGGCCGGGCCGGCGGGGCGGTGCGGGTCGGGGCGCGGGGAGCGCAGACAATGGGCGCGGAGGGGATGCTGCGTGCGCCGGGGGCGGCGGTGTCGCGGCGGGCTCGGTGCGCACGGCGAGGATGCTCCCGCGGCCCCCGCCCTCCGCCAGCGGGGCACGGCCGCGGAGGGAGCGAGGGATGCGATCGCCGTGGAGCGGCCGGAATAATGAAAGAAGGAGGAGGAGAGGAGGAGGAAAAAAAAAAAAAAAGAAAAAAAAGGAGGGGCGCGGGGCGCTGCCGTTGTGGAGCGGCCCCGGGCGCGAGCGGTGCAGCGGTAGCCCCGCCGTGGCCCGCTCGGTAGCCGCCGGTGGCCGCCCCCGTCGCCACCGCCCGGGTTCGGGAGCGGCAGGTGGGCTGGGAGCGGCAGGATGGAGCGGCCACACCTGCCCCGGCCCCGCCCCAGCCAGCATCCCTTCTCCGAGCTGCATCCCTGTGCCGGCCATCCCTCCTCCGGGATGCATCCCCGCGCTGCCCGTCCGTCCGTCCGTCCGTCCGTCCCTCCTCCCGGCGCTGTCCGTGCCGGCGCTCCCCGGGGAGCGCTCCCCGAGCCGCGCTGGCTCCCAGCGCTTGCTCCGTGTCCCGTCGTGTGCTCCTCAGCCCCTTGTTCCCCCGTCCCTCGGGAGCTTCCCGGCCCCGAGCACCGCCCGAGCCGTCCGTGCCATCGCCACCTCGCAGTTGTCACCGCGGCAGGTGACAGCCCCTGTCTCTCCGGGTTTCCCGGTGCCGTGTCCGTGTCCCCGCGGTCCCCGGAGCTGTCGGTGTGTCCTTGCCGTGTTCCATGCCTGCCTCCGTACCCACCAGCCCTCCCCACGCTCAGGGCTTTTATCTCCTTAAGCAATTACCGCTGCCGGGGCTCTCTCTGCTCTCGTGGTGACAATCGCTGTCCAGTGCCACCAGTGTCCCCAGGGCTGCTGCCAGACCGAGCCACCTGTTTAACATCAGCACAGCGCCCGCCGTGAGCCACAGCCGGCTCTGCCGCGGCAAAGCGCGGCCGTTCAGCCTCTCTTTAATTAAAATCAATCAATCAGTGAATGGAGCGGTGCTTATCGGAGGCTCTGTGCAGTGAAGGAGGGGTTGCGCTCCCGTTCCCAGCCGCTCTTCCCCGGCTCCAGCATCTGCATCTGGCCCGGCCACACCCTCCCATCCCCGTGGCTGCACATTCCTGCTCTCACCCTGCCGAGCTGCCAGACTGCTCCCTGCAATTGCACAGCCATCGCCTCCCTGACACATTCACGCTGCCTTCCTCAGCTGTGGGAGGGCACAATAAAGCCGCTTGGTTTGGGGTTTTTTTTTTTTTTTTGGGTGGTTTTTTTTTTTCCAAAGGAAATAAATGGGAGTAAGCAAAAGAAAAATTATCTGCATATCATCTGTTGCCCCACTCAAATACATGTTTATCCAATAATAATAATTATGAATATGGAGACTGCCTAGGGAGCTGCACAGCTGGAACTGTTAAATCAGCATAAAATGGAGAACACAAAAACCAAATAAAATATTAAAAAGCTAGAACAAAGCAGCAGCAGTGTTTATGGTGAAAGCAGCACCAAGCACATCCAGCTCTGCTTTCCACCCTAAAGGATGCTCTGGTCTTGTACCTTCTTTTTTTACCCAGCTGAGCTCACCAGTCTGTGGTGGGAGAGGAGGAATTTTGCTTTGAGAGCTGTGGAGGTGTCAGCGAAAGAGGGTGTTTGATTTATTTTTACTGATTTTATTTATTTGATTTTATTTATTTTATGATTGTGCTCCTAAAACCCCCTTAAGCTTAAATATAAGAGGTGAGAGATATTTATCAGTGAGGAATCCCTGAGGAAACTGTTGTGTGAGCAGTTGTGGGGTAGGTTCCCAACCAAACCGTGTCTTTTAGGATAATTCCACATTTCGTGTGTATCCCCATGGCCTGTGACAGTGACGATTTATTTAGTCTGCTGTAAAATTAAAACATTGTCTGATAATTTAGAAGCTGATTTATAGACAGAGCAGATGGCTCCTCTCCTTTCATGTACATCCTGAGAACTGGGGCTTCCTAAAGAACAGAGAGGATTTTGTATCAACCTCATCCCCTTGACACATGAACTTGAACATTCCCCACTTGACTCTTGGGCTGGGTTTTTTTTTTTTTTTGGTTTGGGGTCTTTCACGTGTGGGTTTTGTCAGAGGTTTTTTTAAGGACGTTTAATAGAGGAGGAACTTCATGAACACCCTGTTTTAAGTGTTGAACGTTGTGGCTGCTCTCCAGGCTGAAAGTGCCTTCACTTTTCTTGGCTGGTCTCCAGAAATGTATTTTAAGGATAGACTGCTCTGCCGTCGGGTTTCTGCTGGATAGAGAATGCCATGGGGGGAGAATTTACGGGTTTTCCTGTTTGTTTGGGGCTGGGAGGGCGATGCCATGGATTTCCTGCACGGGCTGCCAGGGAAGCAGAACCAATTGCTGGGGGAGGAGGAGGAGGAGGAGGAGGAGGGGATCCTGCATCTGCTGCCATCAGTCTGCGAGGAACAGAGGGATAGCTCGGGGAGGAGACAAAGCACAGTTTATTTCCTCATTTAAAAGGCCATCCTGCGCTTTTTCTCGTTATTTAACACACCTGGTGATATAAAAATGGCACAGTTTGGGGTTGGCTTTTTTTTTTTTGGTGGGTTTGGAAGCATCGGTTTTGCAGTGTATTCCACTTAAGATGGGTATTATGAACTTCCCCAAATGCCTCTGTAAGCAGCCTGGGAGCAGCTGTTTGCGTTGGAATTGTCTGGTGGCTTTCATGCAGGGAATTCTGAGAAAGGTTCAAGGGTCTGATGCTGCCAGGACAGTGTTTTTCAGGTGCACTGAAAAGAGGATGTTTATTTCTTCGTTAATTTCCCAATTCTCGCCTTTCCCAGGGATGTGGAATGTGACGTGAAACAAGCGAGCGACTCACTTGTAAACACCCAACTTTGAAAAACGACAAGGAAAGAGAATTGTGTTTATAAAGAGGGAGAATGGGAATTATTCGGCTGAGGGTGTGTCTGGCAGGGAACTACGGCTCCCAGCAGCTCCCTTCCCCTGGCTGGTTCCTTTGCGCATGTTTTTTTAGGAATTAATGTGTCGCTTTTCATCCCCCCCCTCCAAAAAAAAAAAAAAATTAAAAAAAAAATAGAGCCACCAGGCAAATAGA
Source organism: Cettia cetti (assembly GCA_013401135.1). Classification (NCBI taxonomy): domain Eukaryota; kingdom Metazoa; phylum Chordata; class Aves; order Passeriformes; family Sylviidae; genus Cettia; species Cettia cetti. The sequence goes on from VZUI01033563.1 coordinate 3,196, forward strand.
CTTTGAGGCATCCAAATCACAGGAGCAAATTTGAAGGTCAGCTCTGGGCTGGCTGTGGCTCCTTTTGTTTAGGAAAACACATTAGCATGGAGCAAAGGGCTGGCTGTGCACGGGGATGGAAATGAGCAGGGTTTGGCAGCAGGGCCATTATGGAGTTCCTGGTGGGGAAATGCAGCTGCTCATTAGGAGCGATGCCTTTTGAAGTGACCGTGAGAGCCAAATGGCAGCGCCTGCTCCTGCCTTCGGGATCGGCGGCGGGAGGTTTTCCTGGGGGTTTTTGGGGGGTGCAGTGTGCGTGGAATGGAGAAAAAGAGGGGGGGGGGGGAAATCAAGCGTAAAATGCAGATTAAAATAAATGTATGACTTAAAATCCAATACTTTCCACTACATTGATGGTAAGGCAGATAATCCCTGTCCATAAAGTCAGGGATGCCTGCGGATTCCAGAGCTTCCGAGGATAAATGACAGACACGGGATGGAGTCACCGTCCCTGGAAGTGCCCAGAAAATGTGTGACCGTGGCACTTGAGGGCAGGCTTGGGTGCTGAGCACCGTGGTGGTGCAGGGTTGACAATGAGACTCGATGATCTTAAAGGTCTCTTCCAGCCTTAATGATTCTCTGGCTCCACGAAAAGCAGTTTCAGGAGGAATTTCTTCAAGGAAAGGGTTAAACACTGGCAGGGGGGCTGCCCTGGGAGGTTTGGATTCACCATCCCTGAGGTATCCAAGGAATTGCTGGGCAAGGTGGGGATTGGCCACAGCTTGGACTCGATGTCCTTGGAGGGCTTTTCCTACCTCAGTGGCTCTGGGATTCCATGAAAAACCTTGTGCCAGAACACGCTGGGGTGTGCAGGGGAGGTGCTGACGTGTCTTAAATACCCAAGGCCACCTGAAAACTCCCTCAGAGCATTTTTTGGACCCTGTTGCAGCTTCTGAGGTTGCTTTTGAGCCAAGAATTTGTGTACTGGAGGTGCTTCAGCTAAATTCTGCCTTGGACAAATGCGGGACATCGACAGCCTGAGTCCTGAGAGCTCCAGATCTGCAGGCAGCTGCCGGAAAAGCTGATTTTTGGGGAACAGCACACAATGGGAGGTTTATCCTGCAAAGCAAGTGCAAATTGCTTTAAGATTCCTCTGAAGAAGCAGCAGCAGCAGCTGTGGGGTAGAGTCACACAGAGCTGTGCTCAAGAGCAGCAGGAGTTCTCCGAATTCTTGAAAGTGAATGATGATTAGGATGGAGATCTGGTGTTTGCAGCAGAAGCCACGGAGCCATGTTGGATTTGAACAAGGGAAAAAAACCAAGGTGCTCGTGCCTGAAGATTCGTGTCTGAGCTTCCCTCTGCAGAAGCAGAGCTGGGGCTGGGAAAGGAGGGAGATTCTCAGCTCTGTCCCTGCTCACTGGGGTTCTGTGCTCTGCCCTGCCCAGGGGGTGCAGGGACCAAAGGCTGCCAGAGCCTGAGTGTCCCCGGGGAAATTCAGCCTGAAAACCCGGCCAGAGAGGGGACAAAGGCCAAGGCTCTGATCCCAGAGCATTCCTGCTGCACTGGGCCATGCAGGGGTGCAGCCCTGATGCAAGTTGAGGCTGCAGGCAGTAATGGGATATGTGGTGGGGATGAGCCATCCTCTATTTTCATCCCAATCTTGTGACAGGACAGATGCAGGGGGTGTTGGGAAGATGGGAGCTGGCTGCTTCAGTACAACCCGGGCAGAATAACGTGGAAAAATATTTGGGAAATCCATTGAAATGGTCAATTTCTTAAAATTTGATTTATTTTGAGTTTATTGCTTCACCAGGGCATTATTGGCCAGGACAAAATCCCTCTACAGAAACTCTTGACTGCTTTAATTGTTCCAGAATCATCAGTCTCATCATGTCTTGAACAAAAATTATTTATGTTTTCTTTATAGCTGAGTTTTTAAGACTGTTACAGCCATTGGGTAAATCAGGGTAGGTCCTTTCCGAAATTTATTACTAAAATCAGGCAAGTCAGGTTAATTTTCTGAAAATCCACCTGCTCCTTGCTGCTGAAGCCACATTTGGAGTGCAGGGTTCAATTCTGGGCTCCCCAGTGCCAAAAAAAAAAAAAAAAAAAAAAAAAAAAAAAAAAAAAAAGAAAAAAAGTGGATTTACTGCAGAGAGTCTGGAGGAGGGACTGGAGGAGCATCTTAGGTGTGAGAAGAAGCTGAGACTGGAAAGAGAAGACTCGAGGGGTGTGGATGTGGATAAATTCCTGCTGGGAAGGAGTGAAGCCAGCCAGGATCTCCCCAGGGATGCCCAGCGACAGAACAAACTGGAATACAGCAAATCCTCCGTGAACATGAAAACACACCAAAATCCATCTTGGGTTTTTTTATTTGTTGGATGAATCCTGGGACAGGTTGAGTGGAGAGATTGTGGATTCTCCATCCATGGACCTTCAGAACACACTTGGCATCTCCTGGACTGGATAATCTCAAGATGTCCCTTCCAACCCCAATTATTCTGTGATTTTCCTGCCTCTACTCTTATAAAAATAGTTATAATAGAAGCTTATTTGAATATTTCATTGACCTTTTTTTGTTTATAGTCATGATATTTATCACCCTTGAATCTTTATGATAAAAAGAATGCTCATTGTTGGTTGCTGGTTTGTGGTTAATTATAACTTAGCACATTGATTTACTTGAAATATAACTCCAAATGGATGGGAGTGTGTAAATCTGTGTGCAGAAATGGGGAATTGTGTGAAATAAAGGGTTAGAGGGAGAAATGAGCCAGGTAACAAATTCAGGCCACATTTTGGGCAGAGTTTGGGCTGAATCAGTGCTTGAAATTCAAGACCCTTCCCAGAGGAGAGCTGTGGAGTTGAGCAGGTGATAAATGATGAAATAAGGTGATAAAGATTTTAGACAATGAAAATAGAAAATTGTTGCCTCCAAATTTGAATGGGGTTTTCCAGATGTTTAATATCTCTTGTCCCAAAGGCAACCATAAAAAAAAATACTTCAAGTGTTACTGCAACTGCAAGATATTCCTGCAGAATTTAGTTAATTGTCCCTGAAATCAAACTGTAGGATTGTAAATGTCCTTGTTTTATGAAAAAAACCCCAAAAAACCTAAACATTTAATTTAAAAGTGCAGCTCTTTGCAGCGGGTTCCAAATGCAGTTCTTTTTACAGGGAAGACTGATGTGCATTAGGCATTCACAAATTTCAGTCCCCTTTTTTCCTTCCTACGTGGGACATTCGAGGCTGGGTTTCACCCGAGGAGGAGCAGCCACCTCGGCGGTGTTTGCACAATATTGGCAAATTGGGCTTTAATGTGTGGCATCATTGCATAATGTGAGGTTGAAAATAAACACGGGCAGTAATTGAGGGCAGCTCGGGGTTGGGGGATGCTCGGTGGTGGTTCCTCAGAGCCCAGCCTGTCCTTGCATATTAATCACCCTCTCAAAGGAGCTCTGATTTGCATTGTGCAGGCACCGGGATTGTTGTGCTCAAAAGGGTTTTTATTCCATTCAAGTGGCGGGGCTGAGAGCAGCAGAATCCGGGCAGCGTTTGGGGAAGGAGAGCCCCAGCTCTGCTCCTCGTGGGCTCCCGGCTCTGCTCAGCCTTCCCTTTTCATTTTCCTGTTTTCCAGCTTCTGCACTGCCCTGGTACAAAACTCTGAATTCATATTAGCAGGTTCTCACAGCTCAGTCTGACAAAACAATCCTTTTCCAGCCCCAGACACTGAAACATGGACTTCAGTGTGCAGCAGAGATGTTTCAGTGGGTGACAGGCTGGTATTCTGAAGGAGAAATGGGCAGAGAAAATATATATCTATAGCTAAAGCTATATCTAAACAGACACGGATTTATATGAACATATATCTATAGTTAAAGCCATATCTAAACAGATATGGATTTACATACAAAATGCTCTAGTACAGGACAGCGGGAATTGTGTTTTCTTACAAGGAGTAGGAGAATTGGGCTGCAAATTGTGGTGGTGTGAGGACAGGGGAAAGCTGATCCTGCTTGTGCTGAAGAAAACCTTGTGCTGGAAGGAAAAAACTGCATTTGAGACAGCCAATATCACTGTGCTCCCCAAATCCAAAGATGTTGTCCTGTGTTTGTGTTTAATCAATATTATTGAGCTGTTTGCTGAAGTCCTTGGTGTCTCTTTGCTTCTGCTTTTCCTCCTTTTATCAACTCCTTGGGCACATTTTCTTACACTTGATTATTTTGTTCTGCGAGAAAACTGGCAGAGAGTTCCCTGTGAGTGTGAATTTCAGGAGTGAAGTTCTGGAAAGCAGCAGTTTCCAAGCAGGTATCCAAGGAGCTAAAAAAGCCAGAGCAGCCCTGAGTGCTGATGTTCAGGCTGGGCTGAGGTTGGGTTTTAATGTGGAAAGGTCTTTGTGGGAATGAATCACTGGAGTGGAGCTTTTGGTGTGTTTATTGTTGTTCTCTGGGTTCCAAATGGTATTTTCAGAGTGTTTTTGTAGGGAATATGAGGAATTTTTGTGCAGTTTGGTAATGCTGTTAAGGCAACAAGAGCATTTTTCTGCTAAATGTTCATTTTGCTGTATTTTAGTGAGAATCGTTGGGTTTATGTTGGGGGTGTTTTGGGGTAGCAATGGGTGGATTTTCATGGTGGAGCAGAGCTTTGCCTGTGTCGCTGCAATCAGGAGGAAACCCCCAAACCATCCATGCCAGACAATTCCCATTTATTTCCCTCATAATTCCATGTGAAGCCCATTGCACGTGCAGTATTTAGAGGTGAAGTCTAACAGGAAACACTAAGCACAACATTAATTGTATTTAGTATTTCCTGTTACACTTCACCTCTAAATACTGCGAGTGCAATTCCCCTTCTAAATACTGCAGTGTATTTCCCTTTAGTGGTAGCTGCCCATATATTGTTTTTATATCATTTATATTCATTGTGTGCAAGCTGTGGCACTGATTTGATAAAGCACTTAGAGCCCACCTGGGTGTGCTTTGAAAGCCTCAAAAGAACCACTTCGAAACTTTCTTCTCAATTTATCAACGTGCATCACAGATTCCTTGCAGGCCAGTATCTAGTGAGCAAAGCAGCCTCTCATTATTGGCTAATTCCCACATTTGAGGAGTTAATTTTGCATTTTTAACGGCGAAAGGCGCTTGTGCACGGCATTCCAGCAAAACCCAACCAGGAGCTGCTTGGCCAAGGAGCTTCCTGAGCTCTTGAGAGCCTGCAGGAGTGAAAAGAACAGAGCTGGGAGTGTGTTCCAGTTGTGTTTGCAGCAGATAATCCCCCAAGTCCAGCGTGCTCTGGGGCTGGCAGCAGACACACGGAATTACTGCACACTCCCTAAATCCTCCTGCTCTTTAATCTCTCCATCATCTCTGGGAAGGCTCTCAGCATTTATTCCCTGCTGCCTGGGGTTTGTTGGGAATGAAGGAGGGAAGCTGGAATACATGAAGGGAATAAAATGTGTAAATTTAATTCTTGTAGACAGCCTGGAACAGTTTTTTTTCTTTTTTCTTTTTTTTTTTTTTCTGTAAGAAGAGCTACAGCATCAGAGATTTAATTTCATATTGATTCACTCCTGGCTTTGCCATTGGATTTTATTTGGTGATGGACTTTGGCCATTTTGCTCTCAAATTTTCCTCCATTTCTCCGTAAAATGAATATTTCATGAAATACAAGCAAACTTGGAGTAGTTTGTGCTTCATGGACAAAAATAACATAGTGCTGCAGTGATTGTTTGTGGTTTTAATTTCCCACTTCAGGCTAGCATGACTATCAGCTCCAGAGCAAGAAATACTGTGAAATATTTCTTTTTAATAGAATAAAAGCAGTTTCTGTCTAGAAATGGGCATTTCTGTTGGTAGGATGTTTTTATCCCTGACAAAAAAAGTGTGTTTTTTTGTGCTCTTGCTGGTGTGCCGTTTGGTTTTGCACAGTATCAGCACGAGGAGGTAAATCCTGCTTTTATCCAGTCCCAGGGAATATCCAGGGAGGAATTTTTCTCACCTGCTCACAGGTACTGAGGGATCCCTATGAAAGTTCCAAGTGCCTGCTTGAGTAAAGACCAGTGTAAATCTTCGCATTTGTAAACAAGTGACTTGTGCTGATCTTTCTTACACCTGGTGAAAAACCAGGGTTTTAACAGAAATAGAAAATGTTGGTTCTTTTCCCACCCAGGCCCTGCCTTGCTGCTCACACTGCAATTAATGTGACCTGCTGCTCATTAATGCCTTGCAGTGGGTGGGGAGGGAAAAACACAGCAAATTCATCTCAGCAGTGCTCTTTTCCTTGCTGGCTGCTCTCAGCTCTGCTGTAGGGGAGCTCTGGGAGGCTTTGAACCAATCTGTCAACATTTTGTGCTGTTTCACACTTAGGTTCTGTTGTAAGAACAAAAATCTCCTCCTCTCACAAGCAGCAAACCTCAACATCATCAGCAAAGCCTTGAGCAAACCCAGTCCTGGGATATTTTTTCACTCAGTCTCTCTTCCAGAAGAAAGCTGTGCTTCAAACCCTTTGGTTGGGCTCTTCTTTAAAACACACATTTTGTGGAGCAGCTTTTCCCATCATTTTACTGAGGACTCATTGAATATTCAAGGTGAAAAGGTGCCCTTGGAGCTGAAGCTGTTGGAGCAGTCCCTGGAGTGTGTTTGCCTTGGATTTTTTTGTCTTCTGGGCAAACACACTTCAGGTATTTCTGCTTTTATCAATGGCAGGGCTTGGTGTTTGCTGAGAAAACAATAGCAGAAACAAATGGTTTCTACACAAGCTTGTGGGTGGGTGTTATTTTAATGTGAAAATAATAACCTGTGGGAGATGGGAGGACTCTAAAGGCTGTGCTCTAGGACAGTCTCTTTAGTGCTATCTAATACCACTAAGTTAAAGCTTTTATTTCTGCTTTTTAGTACATGTGCTTCAGTTTCTGGTAACCTGTCTCTGTTTAAGTTACTTTTAACCTGTTAATCCCAAAGCAAAGGCTGAATGTGCCAGTTACCTGCAGATGAAAGTCCCAAGTTTCAAAATCCCCGTTATTTTGGATGAAAGAAGCCATTTTTATCTGAAGAATTCTTGCTTTATAGACTGGATCTAGATTTAAATGAAAGCACAAAGCTCTTGTGGACCATTTCTGTTGTGTTTAGCCCTGAATTTCAGGGGCTGGATTGCAGGGCTCTGCGCTGTGGCTGCAGTCACTCTGGCAGGTCTGGAGGGTGATCAGTGCCCTTTTCCAAAGCTTCTGTGTATTCCCAGGAGCTGTTTTTCATCAACCTAAATTGGTCCATCCAAAGCAGCCTGGAGATAAAAATAGCAAATCCCACACTCCCTGCTTTGGGGCGTTCAGGCCCTGCATTATTGATGGATTCCTGCAGTGTCCTCTGTGTCCAGAAGATTTATTGTGTGTGATTTATTATTTAGTGGCACATGCAGAAGCACCTCCAAGCATTATAGAAACAAAAGATAAAGGTATTTTCTTATCAGGTGAATGGTTCTCTTATCTCCTTTTCCTTGAAGATTGCTGGAGTAGTGGGACCAGAGGAATTTGGTTGGAGTGGTGAGTGAAAGCAACGCTGCTGATTCCCTTGGAATTTAGCACTTTAAATGGATTAGAACTAAAAATATCCCTGCCTGGCATTGCGTCAGATGCAGAAGCCTTTCAGAGTATCTGCATTTCCATGTTTGATGGCAATTTCAGAAGATTCCCACGTGTGAGCTAAGTGGGAGCGTTGTGAAGGGGAACCAGGATTCCTCACTGGAGCAGCAGTGTTGGGAATAATTGTAATAATTGTAATAATTGTGAAATTCCTGGGTGTTGCTGAAGTGGGAGCCCGCAGAAGCAGCTTTTGGGAAGGAAAAGGTGATTTTTGTTCCAGGCAGGGTGTGCAATTCTCTCCTTGGACACGTGGAAGCCTTAATAGGAATTAATTTGTAACTTTGGGGTGGGATCTTGCAGCATCTGGTCAATTCTGTTGCCAATTAATTCACTCATCACTCACATTTTGTGTTCTTGGTACTGATGGTGTGTGAACACTGCATTAGGGCTTGAGATGCACTCCTTATAATCCCAAACCCAGAAATGCTGTTTTAACAATGGAAAGGGAAATAATCAGGTTTTGTGCTTATCTAAAAGCCTGGAATTGCTCTACCACAAAGGAGGGGACTTTGACTGAAGGTGTGGTGAGTGCTCCTCTTTTGTTTGGACAAATTTGACTTTCCTAGAGCAGGGAAATGATCTCAGTGCCCTTGTAGAGGGGCTGAAGCAGAGAAATACAGAATCCCACAGTGCTAATTGGGGTGTTTTTAATGAAATGTGATGGTAGCACTGTGTTAAACATCCTCATGCCTTATTAGTCCCTAAACTTCTGGAAAATCCCTATAAATCAATGCAGTCATTTTTCCCCCTTGTACTGAACATTTCTGTTGTTTTTTGGCCCATGTTTCGTGTAACTGCAGAGCTGTTGGCTGCACATCCAGGAGCTCTGAAGGTGAGTTTCTGCTGGTGCTGGAGGTGTGTTCTGGGCTCCAGCTGTTGGTCCTGCAGGTTTGTGAAGGTGAGGGCAGCTGAGGTGCAGTGCTGTCTGTGTGATGGATCAGCTGCCTGCACTGCAGGGAAGGTTCTTAGAGAGCCTGTAAATTCAAGACAGGTAAGATTTGGAAGCTGTGGTCCAGGTTAACATTTTGGACTCCACTAGATGGCACTGATTTATTGTGCTGTTGATAAAAAACCATCAAATGCTGTGGCAGACTTTTATTTTTTGAACAGGAACCATAAAGGAGGTGATGAGGATGCTCAGTATTTGTTTGTCTGCTGGGTGCATTGACAGTTTCCCTCATGATCTTCTGCTTCTGAAGTGGAGTTTTGGATGGCTAAGCCAATCATCAGCATAATCTTTTAAATATTTAGCACTGGGAAGGTATCTCTAAATAAATACCTGGGTTTTCTTACCCTCTTCCTGTGAACATCCTCTGTTGTTGAAGGAAGAAGCTGGGCCAGTGTTGGTGCAGGCAGCTAGGTTTGCCATAATTGTGTCTCAAACCATCACAGAATCCAGGATAAACAGGAATTCTTATCTTTCTGATAAGAAAAGAGTGCTCCTGGTGGGTTACAATCACACAGTACCAGTCCTGTAAAACACCAAAGTGATTTCACTGTGGTGGGCACTGGGTGTGAGCAAATAATTAAATATTCCAGCTCCAGAGGCAGAAGCGGCTGTGAGAGTTCCTTTGGTAAATTTGGTGCCCAAATTCTCCCCAGGATATTCTGTGTGCTGTTGATCAAGGTGGAAAGAGCAGAGACTTAGCCCAGGAATTTGTAATTCCATCTCTTCTGTCTTTTCCCTGCACACCCTGTGCCACCAAATGCCGCCCTGGAGGGCATCACAAATCTCACTTGGGCCAGGAGATCTTCTGCTCAGCATTCAGGATGCTCCATGAAGATGAACCTGGAGGAAGGCTGGGTCCTACCTTGTTTTCCTCCTGTAATCTCCTTTCCCTGGCAGCTGAGGGGGAGCTGAGCAGCGCTGCAGTTTGGCCTCGCTTGACTTCAGCACTCGTGGGTGTTTTAATCTGGTGCCTCACGAGAGGAGTTGTTCCTACAGAGTGTGCAGCTCTCCTGAAAGTGAAGCCTGGCTGTTTCCTTGCCTTCCTTTCCAAGGGATTTGGAGTGAAAGGGTTTTCCATGGGGATCAGCCTCCCTTTTCCATTGGCAAGATCTATTCTCTGCCTGGCCTTTGCCTGGAGGGATGAGGCCTTTCAGGAGCCTCAGGCAGATACAGCAACGACTCCAGAATTCTGCATTTTGTCAACGCTGATGGTTCCTTCAGCTGCTCTTTTTGGGGCTGTGTGTGGGATTTCTGCAGCTCTGCACCTTTCCCTGGGGAGTTTGTGTTTCCCCTCTCCCAAAGCTGCACGGGGACGTTTGCAGGGGTGCAGCAGCCAAGGCACTGCAGCGATGCAGGGAGGGACCTGAAATGCAGTTTTGTGTGGTTGGAGATCTGCCTTCAGCCATTTGTGTTTCCAGTAGCACAAAGCTGGGACAGATGTGCTGATACTCTCTGTCTGCCTCGGGATTTCTTGGTGTTTCTCCCTTCTCTCCAGCTGGAGATTCAGTTGTTAGTTTGGCCTGCAGTTGATAATTATTGATGTTTCTCAGGCACAGCTCGCTGCAGTCTGTGGCACTCCTTCCTGTGACATTGACAGGGTTGGGTTTTTCTAAATCTCTTGGGTTCTTTTTCCTTTTGACACCATGAATTTTTACATAAATTTATGAATTTAACCCTTGGTCAGGAAGTATTAGGCGATGTGTCCTGGCTTTGAATTAATTCCTAATGCCATTCATTCCTAACTACATGATTTATATCTATTCCATTTAAATCTGGGATTTATATATTATTAATTCCTAATTCCATTATTTCCTGACTTTTTCCCAATGCCATTTGTTTTCTTCTTTTTCTGAACGTTTGTCTCTTGTTGGCTGCGTGCTGAAGTTCTGGTATTCCTGGATAAATGGATTGTCAATAAATGGATCAGGTGCAGGGCCTGGGAGCAGCCTGGCTGTCCCCAGAGGTGCCTGCTGTCCCTTGGATCTCACAGATCTCATTGGAAATTGGCCCCAAAAAGGGATTTAGTGGAGCGTGGCCGGGGCTGTTGCATTTGTGCTGCTGGGAGAATCAGTCAGGGCTGGGTGGGGACTCCAGGCACTGTTTTCTGTTCTGTTTTCCAGCACAGAAGGTGGAATAGTAATTTATTATCTGACATTCTTGTAAAACAGATGGAAACCACTCTGCCTGTGAATTTGCAAGGGAAAGGATTGTGGGAGCAGGCTTTGCATATGTCCTTCCCCTCTTGGTTTTTTTTTTTTTTTTTTTTTTTTTTTTTTTTTTTTTTTTTTTGCATGCTTAGGAAAACAACAATGAAGTCATTCCTTGTTGTTGGAAGGAAACTTGTGTGGTGTTCCCACTCCTGCTGTTGAGATGGATGAAAACTCCCCAAACCATCCACTCTGAACATGGTAAATGGATGGAAGAAATGGGAATAAAATAACAGCTGAGAGGCACAATGAGCTCTGCGAGTTCTGCTCGGTTCTCATCCCACATTTGCATTTATTAGCCTAGAAAAAACCCTCTCTACTGGATGTAACGATCTGGTGAAGACAGAGGAGATGTTAAGGCTAAAAACTTGTAATTAAAAACTGAGCAGGTGAAGAAATGGCTCAGGATCAGTGAGCAGTGAACGTGCCCTTTGCAGCAGTGACATGTTTGTCTTGTAGTTTGCATTTGTTTGTGGGTTTTTTCAAGAGGGCAATTAATTAACTTGTTTCTTTGTTTAGGTGGGGATTTTTTTGGGGTTTAGTGAGTTTCACAGCAGGGAGTGAAAGATAAGAAAGGGGCTCTGGCTGTGCGAGGGCTGGAGGGCAGATAGGAGCACCTGGGAATAGAAGGCAGTGAAGGGAATCAGACAGATGGGTGCTTAACCTAAATCCCCTGAATTCCCTGGGGACACCTGGGCTGCTCCAGGGGAGCTGTGTGAGCTCTATTCCATGGCAGGAATTGCTGCTCCGGGGAAAGGTGTGTGAGCTCTATTCCATGGCAGGAATTGCTGCTCCAGGGGAGCTGTGTGAGCTCTATTCCATGGCAGGAATTGCTGCTCCAGGGGAGCTGTGTGAGCTCTATTCCATGGCAGGAATTGCTGCTCCAGGGGAGCTGTGTGAGCTCTATTCCATGGCAGGAATTGCTGCTCCAGGGAAAGGTGTGTGAGCTTTATTCCATAGCAGGGAATTCAGCGTCCCTGCAGGGGGAACAGCTGCTCACAGTGACTGCAGCTCTGGAGGGGATGGCACCAAGGATCTCCTGATTCCTGGGCAATCCCAGCACAAAGCTGGGACATTTCCATTTACAGCTTTGGTTACAACTCCGGGCAGTGTTTGGGTTTCCCTTCTAACTAAAAAAACAAACGTGGCATGAACGCTGACTGGAGAGAAGTGGGAAACTCACATCCACACATTAACAGTGCATTCCCATGTTTTAGGTCAACCACTTGTATCCATCAGTCTCATTTATAGCATATTTTCACCATCTGAGTTTTGATTTTCATCTCTGAAAATGATCTCAGAATAATCTGATGATCTCTGAACTTGATCCCTGAATTTCTTCCTGTCCCAGGGAGTTGCCAGTACAGTGATTCCCCACGGAAATGAGCAGCTCCTGCACTCCCTATCCACGGCAGGTTGCAGAAAATCCCCTTCTAAATCGTGGTGCCACTGCCAATTCATCAAACCCAGGCACGACCCCCGTGTTCCTTGTCCTGGTGCCCATTAGGAGCAGCTGCATGGTGGGCTTTGATGTCTTGGGAGGACAATGGGATCGCTGTTCCAGCTCCAAACGGCCTCTCCTTGCTGTTTCCTTTGTTTTCTGGGGCTCTGGGAGTGGGGAAGACGTGAGGGGGAACACGAGATGTAAATCTCTGGCAGGAAATTGCTCGCAAATGCCATCACTGGAACGTCAGGATTTTAGCAGGGATGCACTTGGGAGGCAGCAGAATTTTAATGCTGGCGAATAAATGAGGATGAAGGGGAAAATTGTCCTCACTGAAGAGGGGAAAATCCAGCTTAATTCAGAGCAAAGTGTAATTAAGGGGGAGAAAACTTCTGGCATAGATGGAGAGAGCTGAGAGATGGCAGGAAAAGTTCTTGTGCACAAAGGGAATTCATCTGTTTCTGTGTGGGTTTTTTTTAGAGAACATGCCCACGATTTCCTGGGGTATTTTCTGAAGTGGACACCCAGCAAGTTTGGGTAATTCCCTCCTGATTTGTGCAGCGAAGGAGGTGTCTCTGTGCAGGAAATTCCAATTTCTGCAAAGTGAGGTGCTTTAAAAGCAGCAGGAGAAGCAGAGGTGGTGGATCCTTGTGTTTCTGAGGAGGAGGGAATTGGGAGGGATGGGGATGGGATAATGGGGTGGCAGAAGCATCATCCCAGTGCTTTGGGTTAGGACTTGCTGTCAAATAACACTAAAAGATGTTTCTTTCTCCTCTCTCCCTAAAAGCTCTCATTATTTGCCTCACAGCCCCCAAAACTGTGGCTCTTTGAAGCTCAGAGTTCCATTCCTATTTCTGTTTCCCCCATATCTCAGTGTCAGGATCCCAGTGAGTCACCTTCTCCGAGGGTTTGTGTTGCTGTTCCCTAAATGACAGAAGTGACTGAATTCCTGCTTGCAGGCATGTAGGAGATCCCACATTTCTGGTGCCATCTGTTACCAAACTTTGCGGGTTTTTGTTTTTCCCAGTTTGCAGCAATTTGAGGGAGAGTGGGGGAAATAGAGCAGGTGATTAAAAGGAGGATTCAAGTGATGCAAAACATTGGTGTAATGACCAGGAAAAGAAGAGTGTGGGGCTTTAGGAGGTTCAGCAGCCTCTGACAGAAGATGATTTTACTCAAATATTCTGACAAAACCCGCAGGTCACTCCCTGTATTCACCAATTTTAAATTTCTTTCTTTATTTTCTATTGTGTGTGGCTGTAATTGCAGCTCATTATCTGTGTTGTGATGAAGCCAGGGGTGAGGATGTCCCAGGAGGTGCTGGCTGATAACAAAAATCACCTTGCATGTGAGCCCTGAGTCCCAGGCAGGCCTCCAGAGTGCATTTTTTAATGAGCTCACCCCGTGGAAAGATCCATTGTTCCCTCCACAGACAATTGCTGGCTTGTGCTGTTTGGAGTTCTCTGCTTGGGCAGAGTTCTTGGCTTCTGTGGGAATTGTCCTTTGGGTTTAGCTTTTTCTTCAGCAGATTAAAAAAAAAAAAAGAAGAAAAAAAAAAAGAAAAAAACCCCATCCAAATACATATTTAAGTATTTGTGTTTTACTGATACAAAGCTTCCACTTCATTATGTGATGCTCCAAGCAGACTTTTGAACAAGGATGAGCAAACAACACTTTGTGTTTTTCCCACAGGGGAAGAAAATGTTTCTTAAAACTGAAATCCCTCGTCATTCATGAGTCAGGGTTGATTTGGGGAAGGAGTTGATTGGACATGAATTACGTAGATGCTACTCCAGAGTTGAAATTATCTTGGGTTACTGTGGGTATTTTTATCTGTGCAGCTGCAGGATTGAAGGCAGAACTGTGCCTACAGCTCTGCTTTCTGTAAAGAAGAATTTATAACAGAACATTTTAATCTTTCCCTTCAAATATTCAATTAGCAAGCTTTGATTTTTATCTTTTTCTGTCACACAGACAGATTCCACCTGCAGTTTGGATTCCCTGACCACACTGACTTAGGCACCAAATCCTCTTTTCCCCTCGCTGCATGGAGTGTGTGTGCATTCACCAGGCACATCTGGCCCCAGATGTGAGGGTCAGGTTTGGTTCAGGGTTGTGGTTTTGGCTGTTTCTGCATTGAGCCTGGGATTATTTCAGGTATCTCAAAGTGGAATTGGGCTTCAACCTGAAACAGGATTAGGTGGATCTCAGCTGGTCCCATGTGGGGGCTCCTGGGGCTCCTCAAAGTCTGGTTCTGTACACCCTAAACCCTTTTATCCTCTTACAACCTTGATTGTTCAATTTATATATATTTTTTTTTTTTCCTAGAAGGCACAACACATTTATTATGAGCTGTGAATGATCTTGTTCAGGTATTTTTGAAACCTTTGGGGAAGAGCAGCCTGAAATTTTTCCTGTTCTGCTTCTCATCTCCTGGGTGTGTCAGTGAGTGCCCGGATCCAGGGAATAATGGACATGACAATCACAGATCAGCTTTGGCTGCTCTGCCCCATGTAAGGTATTATTAGCTGTGCTGAGCATCCAATCCAGCCAAATCCAGCAGCTAATCCCGTTGTTTAGAGGAAATTCTCGTGCTGCACAGTGTCAGGAAGGTTTGGTAGTGCTTCTGAGCGTGTTGGGTGGTTCCTGAGTATTTTGCTTTAACTTGAGTCGCCTTCAGGATGATTTTATTTGCTGGAATGTCACTTGGACTGGCCTGGGTAAGGGAAATAAATCAATATAACAGTGACAGCTCCAGGGAGAGCAGGCCTGGCTGCTGCTGCTGTGTTGGAACTCAACAAACTGAGGATTACTGAAGTGCAGAAGGTGAGATGGGAGGCGTTAGTCAGAGGAGAACCATGAACAATGAGTAAGTGTTCTCTTAAAAAAACCCCTGCAAGCCTCCCTGGGTGGTCTCAGTGTGGAAGACACCAAGGCTGGGAGCTGGGAGTGATTGTTTTCTGCAGGAGATGTGTCTGTGTACCTGACTGGTGTGCTCACAAGAGCAATCCTTCAGTTAGCAGTGAAGAGATCAGAAAATCCAAACATCTCTGTGTGGGATCAGCTCGAAATGAGCTTTCCTGGGCATGCCCAGGGAGTGTTGCAGGAGGTGCTGAGCATCCTGCACTGCTGCTGGACAGACTTCCAGGGGCTGCTCCTGATGGAGCTGTTCTGCAGCTGGGGAATGCTCAGCTGGCCCTGCCTGTGCTGCTGCAGTGGGTCCTGAGCATCGCCTGGGCTTGTCACACCTCACCTGCTGTGCCTTATGAGATCTGGCACCCAGGGCTGTGTCCTGCACCCCAGGGCTGTGTCCTGCACCCAGGGTTTGTCCTGCACCCCGGGGTTTGTCCTGCACCCCAGGGTTTGTCCTGCACCCCAGGGTTTGTCCTGCACCCCAGGGCTGTGTCCTGCACCCCATGGTTTGTCCTGCACCCAGGGTTTGTCCTGCACCCCAGGGTTTCTCCTGCACCCCAGGGTTTATCCTGCACCCCAGGGTTTATCCTGCACCCCAGGGCTCTGTCCTGCACCCAGGGCTGCTGCTGGCTCCAGTGTCTTGTCTTGGCTGATAAAATGGGATATTCCACAAGGAGCAGTTCTGCCCACGCTGGATTTTCTGCTCTTAAAAACAAAATTCCAGCTGGGAGCATCTTGCAGAGCGTGTCCTGAGCTTCTCAGTGTCAGAGCATCAGCCTGGGCTGCTCCTTAGAGCATCCACCTGCAGAGGCTGATGTTGAATCAAATGTGCTTTCAGTCCCTTGTCTCTCTCTGCCTGGGATATGCTGTTAGACACAGCCACCAACACCTTTTATAACCCCATTCACCCTCTTGAGAACATTTGCCCTCTGTTCTGTTATTCTCTGTTGCTCAGAGAAGTTATTGCCATCTTTATATCGAGTTCTTCACCTCAGGTGCTTCTGGAGAGCTCAGTGGAGATGTGATTTCCCCTCAAATGGGCCAGAATTGCCCAGGATGTTTCTTTTACAGGATCTGCATTTCAGATCTTTTACAGGATCTGCATTTCCCCCTTCTCCTGGGGAACCTCAACTCCACGACCAAATTCCTGCCTGCCTTGCAACCCACCAGCTTTACCAAAAGTGTCATTTCTAAAAACGTGCCCAGATGATGTGAAATGAACATGAAGGGCTCAGCACAGATGCCCTTTTCCAGCACTGGGGTTCCTTGTGCAAGGAAAAGCATCCCATGCAGGCAGGGGAGGGAGAACAGGAAATAATGGGATGCCAGCAGTGCTCTATAGGAGCCTTTCACTGCCTGCCCACAGAGCATTTCCAGAAAAACTTGGAGCCAACACTTCCCTTGGCAGCAGCTGCTTGATTTTTTTTTTTTTCTCCAAGTTAATTTACATTATCTTCTCCTGCAGACAATCCTGACTCAATGTCCTTGGTTTCAGACTTCTCCAAGCCAGGCACACGAGGCTGTTACCGTTGGATGTGAGCAGCTTAAATCCCTGGGAATCCTTGATTCTGGGGAGGGTTTTGGCAGTGCTGGGATTTGATTTATTATTTCTTTTTTTCCCCCAATAACGTGATGTTGCTAGAATTTTCCATGAGTGGGAAAGCTTGTCCTTAGATATCCTTTTCTGAAGTTGTGTGGTTGAGGGGGTTGGGAACACAAGCTGAAATAACTGCCAGGAACTGGAATATCTGAATGGAATGGGGAGGCTGCTGAGGCCCTGGGAATGGGGATATCCCTGGGGCTTTGGAAACACTCTGGGCTCACAGGTGGCTTCCAGGATTCCTGTCACTGTACAGATTTGACCTGCTTTTCCCTGATCAAGAGGCATTTCTGAGCCCTCACAAGCTGGTGTCACTGGGAACAGCTTTCCCTGTTCTCTGTGCTGGGACAGCACAATCCTGGGAGGAATTTCTTGCTCCCAAGGTGTGGGGAGGCCACAGAGCTTCCTTGCGTGTCTGCCAGGGACAGACGTGCAAATTGTGGTTTAAAGATGAGAATTGTGCACACAAAACAAGCATTGAGCTGTGAAGGAAGGCAGGGCTCTGTGCAGGGAACAGAATGTGCCTGTTCCCAGGGCAGGAATTCCAGTGTTTGGGTTTCTGATTGATTTTTAATTGCTATAAATAGTGCCCTGTGTGTGTGTGGAAGACTCACAGGGGTTGTGCTGTATTTAAAACATCTTTCTTAATGTGCCACTTGCATTTCCAGTTGGTTTCTTTTCTCTTACCTAATTTAGCATCGTGCCAAAGGTGTTTTCTTTCTTCTGTAGTGAGATTTTATTGTGAATTCAGCGTGTCACAGGCAGAGAGGGTGAGAGAGGGGCTGCCACTGATGGTGCTGTCACTGAGACCTGTCACTCCCTGCTTTGGCAAGTGCAGCTTGGATTATTTCTGGAGGAACTGGAATTCTCCTCCCAAGCCTGCCCGGAGTTTCTCCTGTTCACAATCCTCACTGAATTAAATGCTGGGGGTTCTTTGCACATCTGCCTGGGAAGGAAGCTTTGAGTGGAGCTCATGGACTGTAATTAGTGGCTGTGACTCTAATGAAGGTGGCAGTGTCCCACAAAGACAAACCCCATTCCCTTGTTCCTCTCCAGTGGAAGCTCCCAGAGCTCGGGGCAGGATTTGGCTGCACTTTGTGCCTTGTGATGGCCCAGAATGAACAAGAGACTGATTCATGGCTAGTTTCCCTACAGAAACAATATAGAAAATAAATAAATTGTATCACTTCTTCTCCCAAAACATATTTCAGTTTGAATTTTCCTTGTTTCCCCTCTTCCTGGATTATAAATCACGTTGCCTCTCCCTTTTTTTGGTTGCTCCCAAGAGGTGCATAACATTTTTAAATAATAGAATATATATTCAGTGCTTTGGTGTTGCAAAAAACCCTTGGGATTGTGTTTTGGGAGTCAGTGGCTGTGTTGGATCCTTGGCTGTGCCATTTCTCTGTGAGAAATCTGCTTTCTGAAATGAATTCTTGAATGGGACACATTGGAAAACAAACACAGCTATATATTATTGACTTTTAGGAGGGAAAGAATTATTAAAAATGGCCTAAAAAACAACCCAAAGCTGCTTTAGGTTTTCACAGCTCCACACCCAGATAGAAAATGTTTGTGGTAGGACACGTGAGCTTGAAATCAATGCTCAGGGAACCCAGTTCCATCAGCAGTGCCCCTGTAGGATCACTTCTGCACAGCCTTTTCCCTTCCCTCTTCATTTTTATTGCAGCTCGTTTTTTCCTGGTGTTTCATTCTTTATCATCTGTTCCCTTTTCAAAATAATTAAGGAATGAAACATATGATTTATGGCAATTATCTTGCACATTAGAGGGGGGAAATACACAGTTTGTCTGGTTGCTTTGGTGTTTCAGTTTGCAGAGTTGATAAGCAGCCCCAATTTCCTGACACATTCATTTTTTCAAGTTGTTTCAAGAGAATCTGATGTGACACAGTGAACAAAAGACTAATCTAATTTATCATTTTTATATTTTTTTCTCATCTCTCTCTCTCATCCCTGGGATATTTCTGCGTGGCTGGCTGCGTGTGTGAATGGGTTTTGTGGTGGCATTTCAATTTTGGGGTGGATATTGAGGCAGGGAACAACGTGTCTTCCCCTTCCTTGTGAAGCCAGATTTCAGAATAATGCCAAAGCCTCTCATTTCCTGCAGGGAAAGACTCGTGGTGTTTTTCAGAGCACGTGATCATTTTCAATAAACAGCATCTGAACTTGCTTTGGGATAATTTTTTATTGCTGGTGGATGTGCGTGAGGTGATTAAAGAAAGGCAGGTAGGGTCTGGACTTCATGTGTGTTTTGTACTGCAGGATGCTCATTATACCTGGGAAAAATGGGCAGTTCCAAGGCTGTGAGGGCAGGATCCACTGGGGGAAAGGGAGAAACGAGCTGCTGTGGTGCTGGCAGGGCTGCTGAGGGATTGCTGAGGCTCTGCTCAGTGCTCTGAGCTGAGCACCAGGTCCTGCTGTGCTGCTGCTCAGGCACACAGGGATGATCCCGTTGTTGGAGACCCCAAATGAGGCAGTGCCTGCTGGGGCCGAGCTGCCAGCTGGGGTCCCCCCGTGCCAGAGGTCCCTGATAATCTGATTTTCACATTTTCCATGTTCTTACCCACGGCCTCACGTCCCTTTATCTGCCCCAACCAAAGCTCAGCTGCCTGCAAAAGCACTTTGGTGGGTTTTTAATTCCTTTTCAAGGGGTGAGGAATGAAATATGTGTGGAAGGAAGCTCTGCAGACAACAAATGCTGTTTATGTGCTGCTGCTTTGCACCGAGGCTGGATCCAGCCTTAGGAAGTAGCTGAGCCCTGAAAAGAAAGACTGAGGGTTTTTTTCCTAATCCTGTTTTACCTCGTGGCAAAATCTATCCTTGCATCTGTTGGGTTTTAACAGTGCTGGCCCCCAGGCCTTAAAAAAAAGGGATTTAGGAATGCCTGGTGACGGTGATGCAGGGAAATGTTCTTTTCATTGATGAGCTGTCAGGGGTGCCGTGTGGTTTGGGTTCTGTGTGTTCATCTGCACCATCACAGGGGATGGGAGCTGAGGGACAGGACTGCTCCTGGCTCTGGGCTGTGGCTCCTGTTGCTGCCCATAACTGCAGGGATTTGCTGACAGGAACCCCCAGTGCCCTATTGGACTTGTCACCAACCTAAAGGAAACATTAAAATAACAAGTCAGGCTGAAGCATCACAGCAGGAGCACGGGGATGGGCAGTGTGCTGCTCGAGGTGAAGCAGAAAGTCAGGGGCACAGTTCAGAGCAGCTTCATCAGTTCAGTAATTTGGGCCAGAAGAACCTCCTGCTCCGTGCTGCTTTCCCCTGAACCCAATCTCCACGCTGCTCTCAGATATTGGGTATTAGATAAGGTTATTTCATGACTCCTCTTGCCTCGCAGAGTTTGCCACTCATGAAATGATTCCATTTAGCAGATTAGTTTCTGTCACTGCATATTGCTTTTCATTAAAATTTCATGGGGCTTTTATTTAACATGCATTGGAGCCTTGTTTATGTGGGACCTGTTGAAAGCAAAGTGGATTAGGCCATTTAAGCCATGTATAATCCATTCCCTATGGACTTGTGTTTGCTGCTGCCTGCTGCTCCTCATTCCTGCTCCCTGGCCCTGCCCGTCCATCCTGCAAGGAGCAGGAGTTTTGCATTTGCTGCAGGAGAAATTAGCAGTGCTTTAATTGTTTGATAACAAACTTGTTCCAGGCCTCTCCCCAGCTGAGTTCCAAATTTTGCTGGGTGCTGAAAGCCCAGTTTTGGCTCTGGAATGGTGCCAGTTCTTGTTTGCAGGAGCTGGCTGTTGTTTACATGGAGGTTTCTGCCTTGTTTGCGTGGATTGAGGGCAGGTGTTTGTTAGTTTGGAGACTCCAATTTGTTTAATGGTTTGTCCACTGTGTTTAGCTAAGTCAGGCAGTGCTTGGGTTTATTCCTTGCCCTTTCCAAGAGTTTCTTGTGTTTATTCCCACACATCACACAGGCCCAGGACCTCCTGGCCCTGAATTTGGGGAGGATTTGATCCATTCTGGCTTCCACACACCTGCAGCATGGGAGGGAGCAGAGAGTCCATGGAACACAAGCTCAGGCACTTTGTCCCCAGCTGGTTCCAGTGCCAGCAGAGTGCAGGATGCTCCCAGGAGGCTGGCATTCAGCTGGGATTCGGTTTGGGCAGAGTGCTGCATCCTTCCCCAAGCTCTTTAATTACAGGGAACAGGGATTCTTGTGGCAGGGAACAGGGATTCATTCCTGCTGAGAAACCTTCCCATCCCCACACCTTTTTAGGGGAAAAAACCCGAATTTCAGATGCGACTCCAGCTTGGAATGGTGCAGGGGAGACAGCACATTGCTGCTTTGGGCAGAATTAGTGACACCACCTGCAGCATCCTCCTTCTGCAGGAGATTGTTTCCCCCTTAATTTCATCCATTAATTGGTTGTAAATGTCCAGCTTTTGTTTTAATGCTCTCTCTACTTATTCCTGATGTCTCATTTGGCCGTGGGGTTTGAAATCATTTCTCACAGCTCCCTCCTAAAGCCCCTGCCTTTGGGATTGTCGTGCTCCAAAAGCTTTTTTCAAGGCTGTTTCAGTGGTTCCTTGGAGAGCAGGGCTGTGATCTTGGGGAAATTCCAGCTTGGATCAGCTCCTGCTCACCTCGGAGCCTGCAGGAGCTGTCAGTGGGGATGGAGGCTGGGATCAGGTGTCAGGAGGTGACGAGGCACCGGTGAGATTTTGGGGTGGCACTCCCCAGCTCAGCGCTGCCATTCCCATGGGAATCTCCGCTGGAGTTTCACCAAGGCAGGATCTGAAATCCACCCTAGAATACCTGGGGCTGAGAGGAGACAATAACCAGCATAAGATGCTGCAGCAGTGCAGGATGGAGCCTTTAATACTCATTGATCAGGTGGGATGATGAATTTAGCCATTGGTCCGTGTCCCTGGTGATGGTGGGATCTGCAGGAACGATGAAGGATGGATAACTCGTGGTTCCTGCTCTTTATTTTCCTCTTTTTTATTTTTTTCCTGTGGCCTCCAAGCTGCAGCAGAGCCCTTTGCAGGAGCTTTTCGCTGCTGAAATAGTGCAAATAACCGGCTCCTCGCGTGTGCTAATAGCTTCATTGTCACTTGTAGCTCTTCTTGATTTTCGGCTTCTTTATCCTCTGAAAGGTGATAAAATAAGGCCAAAAAAAATCCAGAGGCGTTTTCCTTTCTAAGCCTCCTTTCTCCAGGCTTCTGAAATGTATTTATGCACAGGGCTCCTCCTAACAAAGGCCTCTTTGAGGGTCCTGTGGTCTCTAACATTCCCTCCTTTCACATGAAATTAAGGGCTGTGATTTACTGCAGTGACCTGAGTGCCTGAGCGCTCTCATTTGCAGCCAGCCCGGCTTCTTTTTTCCCTTTCCCCCCCCCTCCCTCTTTTTTCTTTTTCTTTTCTTTTATTTTTCCACTTTTTTCTTTCTTTCTTTCCATTTTCCCCTTTTTTTCCTTTCCCCCTTCTTTCTCCTTTTTCTTCCTTTTTTTTTTTCCTTTTTCTTTTTTTTCCCCCCTTTTTCTTCCTTTTTCTTTTTCTTTTTAATTTTTTTTTAAGGGGAGAATGTTTTCCGTGCCTCCCGTGGGTGCTTTAATTTTGCAAACATCCTGCACGTTTATATGGTTTTGTAAACCATCCTGGGCTGGTGTCACACAGCTCCCAGTGGCCCTGCTGGACTCCCTGGCCTGGGTGCCTTTGCTTTGCTTCTTGCAGTTTTATTTTTTCCCCCTGGCTTTTCATCCAGTAAATAAAAAAGGCACAGATTTATTTATTCTCATTAAGCAATGCACAGATTTCTTTTAGATTGTCTTAGTGCTGATGGAGGGCACGGAGTGGGGAGGCTTGGGGACACTGTCCCTGCTTGCTGCTCAGCAAGGAAATAAGAATTTTTAGGAATTTTAGAATTTCTTAGGAAATCAGAATTTTTCATCCCCAAATTGAGGTTGTTTGAGCCCCATTCCCTAAACCTGTTCCCATGGCAGAGATTTTCAGAGCTGGTTTTAGACCTTTATCCCCCCCATCCTTCCCCTGGAGCATTTTTGGGGTGCACCTGCTGTCCCTGGCTCCTTGCATTTGCGTAATTTTGGACAGATCCTGGTGGAAGTTAAAACACATTCAGATTGTTCTCTTTGCAGCCACAAATTTTTATAAAATCCCAGGGATTTTCAGGGTGTTGCATGTTGTTTAAATCAAGGGGGCCGTGCGATTCTCTTTCCTTTCACTGAAAACAACCCTACAAAAGCTCATTATTTTTTGTAAGGACACTGGTAAAGCACAGAAGAAACCCTGCAATGCAGATGGTGCCCAAAAGCACCGAACATAGCACAAGATTTGGCTTGTTCTCTAAGACTTGTTAAGGAAAACACATATTGGATCCTGTTTGGCTTCTTGCAGAAAAAATCTGATTTCCTAGGTGGATTTGGCAGGAGGTTTGTAGGGTATCACAATCTGGGGCTTCTTCCACCCCTGCTGCCACCTCCTCCTCTCGCAGCATTTCTCCCCAAATTGTTGTTTCTGTGGCAAGCCCAGGAGTCTTTCTCACTTTGAAATATTCTGGTTGTGTTGTTGTGAGGAGAGTGAGGCTGTCAGGGCTGCCCGCTGGGGTTTGGAGTTTCCTTTTTTTTCCTCCTATATATATTTTTTTTTCTTCCCTTCTGTGGGATCTGCCTTTTCCCTGGCAGGTGGTGGAGGAGGAAGGCTGGGCTGCTCCCAGTCCCCAGTGAGAATGTGATAGAGATTGCATTAAAACCTCGGTTAATTGGCGACTGTCTGCACTGATTAGCCTGGCTTTGAGAATTCCATGGGTGCCTCTCCCGGGAGCTGTTTTACTGCAGGAAATAGAAATTCAGCTCAGGACGAGGACTTGCACAAGAAGGAAAGTTCTGCCTGGAAAAAAAAAAGGCCAAAACTGGGATGGGGAAAAAAAAGGAATTGATTCCTTTCCTTTAATCATGATGGAGTTTATGTTGGATGCAGCTCCCAGCCCGGAGTGTGACATTGCTGATATTCTCCAATAAAAGATGAAAATGCAGTTTTTTTGCAGAGCCTCAGTGTGAAACGTGGTGCGGTGGGTCAGGGCAGAGGCAGCACAGGGGGCTGCTGAAAATGTCTCTGTGGCTTGCTCCTGTTTATTATGCTTGGCGTGCAGCACAAACTCTCTGAAAAGTGCTGGAATTACCCTTGGCAGCGAAATCCTTCTGCTAACTGTGGTCTATGGCGCTTGCCTTTGTTTTAAGAAGTTTTTTCCACTCAAATTTTCAGTGTGGCGCTCCCTTGGATGTGGCACTGCAGTTGCGTTGCTCTGTCATCTTCTGTCTCCTTTTCTTCCTCTTATTTTTATCTGTCCTTGTCTGTCTTGTCCTTCACTCCAGCAGAAACAAAACGCCCTTTGTGGCTGTAAACCCGGCGTGCCAAATACTTTGAATAACTGTAGCACTGCACGAGTGAATGTAAAACATAAAAGCGCCAGTAAATTCCTTTTAATGCCATCCTATAACAACAAGAATTCCCATTTTAATAACTGGGGCAGGGGAAGGGTTGACCTCGTTGTTTGATGCAACCATTAACTTGCTTGGCTGGCTTCAGAGCTGGTGTGTTTAACTCTGCAGCCATTTGGTGTTAATGATGCTGCATTCATTAACATCCCAATGAGAGCGCTTTGCTCCTCTTGCTGGGGCAGATTGTTCCCTTACCTGAGTCCCTGCTTTAATCCCGGCTGGAATTGAGCTGTTTTATTGCCTTTGTTGTGCCTGGGGAAGGGAAAGGGCTGCACTTTGCACTCCCACTCTGCCCCACACGCAGCGGGATAAATCATTTGCTGTTGTTTTATCAATACAAGGTGGCACGGAAGATTCTATGCGGGTTTTGTGGCATCATTTCATTTAAATTTCCTGGTTTTACCTCTGTGCAAATTCACTCATTCCTACTCTCTGCTTTGCTGGTGGTTGGGGTTGTTACGTGGAATTATTTTGAGCCTTACAGATTTCCCTGCGCTACCTTTTCTCCTCAGAGATGAAAGAGCAAAGATTCTAAACGAGGGAATATTTTAAAATATTAATGATTTGATGGATAATTTCAGAAGAAAGAGACTTGACTTCTTGGACTTTACCACTTGGAATTTGGGGCACCTGTAGATCATAGTGGGGAGATGTGGAGTGAAAATGAAGCAGCAGAGATCTGTAACTCTCAGAACATGACTGCATCTCCTGCTCCACAGTTTTTCTGGAGGAGGCAGCTCCTTGCCAGAGGCTGCAGCAAAGCTTTGTTGTACACCTGAAATGGCTTTGGGGCAGCAGGAGCAGGCTCAAAGGGCTTGGGGTGGTGATTCGTGTGTGTGGAAAACCTCCAGCAGAGCTCGTTCCTGCGATCCAGCTCCCTTCCTTACCTGGGAATTAGGGAGCACATCTCAGTCAAGGGGCCAGCCTGGCCTTGGACACTTCCAGGGATGCTTTTTTTGAGTGCTCATCCTGTGGGTACAGGAAAGAAAAGGCTTCAAACCCCAAACCAGCCCTTGGTAATGATGTTAGTGACCAAGTCCAGTTGGTTTGGAAGAGCTGGGGTAATTTTGCTGTCAGGAAATTAGAAGGCACTTTGGTGGGTTGTGGGGTGGCACAAAGAAATGCTGAAACTCTCTGAGCAAGGGCCTCTCCCACATTTCTGATCCCAGCAAAGAGTGAACAGGCAGATCCAGCAAGGAAGGTAGTGCTGAATTCCAGCAGGGCTGGGCTGGGTTAGGTTTTCCCCCTTTTTTTTCTGGTATTGCAAATGTTGATCTGTTTTCCAGTGCTCCACAGGAATCTGCTGTGGCATTTTTGGGGTTGCCATGCCCAAACCGAGGCCATTATTCAGAGAGGATTTGCTGTTAGTGCCCCTCTCCTCCTGCTTTGGAAACTCCTGGCTTGGGTTTTCATTTTGGACTGTCCCAAGCAGAACAGAAGCACTTTGGGATGAGTGGGCAAGCTTTTCCTTCCCATCCAGTGACTCTGGGATAAGGAATGTTGATTATTTTACCTCTCTGGCCTGCATTGTGCTCGTGCTTCTTGCAGCCTGTCCGAGCTGCTTTTTTCTCCTGGGGAGGGGCCACGTTCATGGCATTTCATTGTGGGATCCAGGAATACAAAAATAAACCCCTCCACGCTTCCCAGCCCCACTGTGGTCTTCATTCCAGCAGAGCAAGCAGTTGTTAGTGGCAGGAGAAATCTCTCCCATGCATGCAGAAATAGCAGTGGCAGAGCTGGGCAGCTGTGTGGGGGAGCTGCAGCAGGGACACAGGAAAAACGAATATTGGCTCTGGGTGATGGAGCTGAAAGCAGGATATTGTATCTGGGACACTCACTTGTGCATCTCACTGCTCCCTGGGGATGTTTTAAAGCAAAGAGCAATTAATGGTGGTGATCCCAGGAGGTTTGTGGTGGTGCAGGAGTTGTGGCCGTGCAGTGACACTTGGGTTTGTCCTTTCAGCACGGCCTCCATCGATCCCTGCTGTGTGGCTGGCCTTGGCTTTGTCATTTTGGGGACATTTTCCTTCTGCTGCTACTCTCAGAGGACATTTCTCTCACTGCTGCTGCCTTTTCTGGCCGTTTTCTGTATTCCAGAACAGTGCTGCTGTTCTTGTGCTGTCATTTCACACCCTGGAGAGGAGCAGGGGGTGTGGGAGGGGAGGAATTCAGCAGGAATCCTCAGGTGCTTTAAAGGTCTTTGCCCTCACAGATCACTGAGCATCTCCTTCCCTTCCTGTTCCCTTTCAGTGAGTAGTTCTTACACCATAATTCCAATTATAACATTGTAAGTACCAGGAAAACATGGTAAACCTCATGGCATTGGTGAAACACACCAGTGTCAAAGTCATCTCAAGATTTTGGGACTTGTAACCCTTAGCCAGTCATCCCTGGGCTGGAAGGGACTCAGATGACCAAATCCAGCTCCTGGCCCTGCAGGACACCCCAGCAGTCCCCCCTCCATGGCTGAATTGCCAGAATTCAGGAGTCCCACGTGTGGGATGAAGGAAATTCACGTACACCAGGCTGTAGGAGCTGTAAATCCTCAGGCCTGGTGGAGCACTCCCAGCCATTAGCAGCCAGGGGTCAGGTGCAGTGTGTCCCTGGATATTCTTTATCCCAGGGATTAACCTTGCCTGCTTCTGTTTCCAAAGCTGCCCCTGCCTGTGGCTGCAGCCCAGGTATTGCCCCTGGCTCATCCCTGCCCTGCAGGTGCCACCGAGCAAGGGCCTGCTGCAAAAAGCTCTTTAAACCAAGCTGCCCCTCCCCTGAAGGGCTTAGCTGCAGCCTCAGGTAATCCCCCGTGGCAGTGGCTGCTCCCAGTAAAGGAACTGGGAGCTCAGGCTGCAGAGCAGGCACCAAAATCTCCAACACGAGGAGTCAGTGCTCAGGGCTGGATTTGTACACCTGAATGAGGAGCTGGGGCTGGCATTCAGTGCTCAGGGCTGGATTTGTACACCTGAATGAGGAGCTGGGGCTGGCATTCAGTGCTCAGGGTTGGATTTGTGCACCTGAATGAGGAGCTGGGGCTGGCATTCAGTGCTCAGGGCTGGATTTGTACACCTGAATGAGGAGCTGGGGCTGGCATTCAGTGCTCAGGGTTGGATTTGTGCACCTGAATGAGGAGCTGGGGCTGGCATTCAGTGCTCAGGGTTGGATTTGTGCACCTGAATGAGGAGCTGGGGCTGGCATTCAGTGCTCAGGGTTGGATTTGTGCACCTGAATGAGGAGCTGGGGCTGGCATTCAGTGCTCAGGGTTGGATTTGTGCACCTGAATGAGGAGCTGGGGCTGGCATTCAGTGCTCAGGGTTGGATTTGTGCACCTGAATGAGGAGCTGGGGCTGGCATTCAGTGCTCAGGGTTGGATTTGTACACTTGTGTCACTGTTGGACATGAAGAGCTTGGCTCCAGGTAGAAGAAAATCCAGAAGGCTTTTTTATTAATTTCATACAGCCCTTTTTATAACATGCTGCGCTAAAGAGCCATATCATTGGTTAAAAAAGACAATACTTCTCTTCATTGGTTAAATAATAGAAATATTTGTGAGAGGGTTGGTATGATAGATTAGCAATATTATGAAAAATAAAAGGCTGTTTACGTGCAGTGTCCTTGATAGGAATCCATTCTCTCACAGGAAGAATCCACCACTGAAAAAGGCTGAAAAATTCACAAACTCAGAATATCAGACCCACACACCTGAATGAGGAGCTGGGGGTTGGCATTCAGTGCTCAGGGTTGGGATTTGTACACCTGAGTATCTGGACATTGACATTCTTCATGGAGGCTAAAGAAGAAAAACTTCATTAGAGGAATCCTGCCTTGGACCTTTAATTTTTGCCCCAATATTCTGAAGATCATGGTTAACACTCAATTTTGTTAGCCCTTTCTGGTTAATTGTAGTGCCACTAATTTCCAGCTTTTGCTGTCAGCAGTTGGACCAAATTGTTCTGGTATTTCCCTCCTGTGAGGAGGAGTCCTGGAGGAGGCAGAAAAGATGGGAGTGCAGCAGAGTGCAAAGCTGGGAGAGAAGCAAAGTGCTGGACTGGCGTGTGTGGCTTGCCCAGGCTGGTTGGGCTTGCCTGGCATTCCAGATTTCTGCTGACATTTTGGTCGTTCATTTTGGTGGAGTCGCAGTGGTTTTAGCCCAGATTAAAAGCCTTGATGGCTTTAATGCAAGGCAGGCTCTTGGTGGTGGCAGTGATGGGCTGTGGCTTGGGCTGTGCTCTCTGAATTTACAGCCTGCCCCCGTTGTTTTCCTCCTGGAGGGTTCCTTTTGATGGGGTGTTCTCTGTCTGCAGCATAAATTAAACATGCTGAGCACGTGGGGCCCGAGGCCACTGCTCTGACTTCAGTCAAACCCAGGGAGACCAATGCACTGAGGAGATGGAAATCAGAATATGGCACTGAAGGAACCAACTCTGAGCCATATTTGTGCCCTGTGTGTTTGGATCTGTGGGGAGATGATGAAACTCTGTGTGTGCCTTCTTTATTTTATTGGGGTTTTTGTAGAGATCAGTGTCACATCAAGCACTCAGCAGCAGGAGCCTGGTTCCCTTTTCCTCACTTTTCCCTCTATCCCGTGTTTGGCTGCATAAGGAGAGGTGTGAAAATCCAGTTGTGTTTGGAGTTCACTGGAGGTTTTCTTTTGGTGCTTACATGGAGCAAATTCTTGCAAGTCTTGGAGCAAATCCTTGCAAGTAGGAGTGAGTTATTTCAAGGAGTGTCTTACTTGTGCAGACCAGGAGAGGTTCAGAGCTGAACTCCTGACAGTTCTCTTAAATTTGGGGGCACAAATGCTCGGCTGAAACCTTCTTTGTCTGCCTTGCATAACTTATGAGTTGCAGTGATTAAATTTCTTGTGTTTGCTGGGCTGAATTCTCCCTGGGTTTCCAGGAGACTTCCCAGAGGAGCGTGGATGAAGCCTTTTCTTGGCTGCTGGCAGTCTGGGGAGTGTTTATCCTGTCAGTCACAGCTGATGCTTGAGGCCTTTGGATACCCTGGCTGGGTTCAGATTCCTTTTGTTTCTTCCTTGGCACCATCTATTTTTGAGCTTCTGGAGCTGTAAATGATGTCTGAATTTGGGTTGTGTAAACTCTTCCCGTTCTGTGCTTTGGGGTGGCTGAATGAGGAGGGGCTCTGATTTATTGCCTTTACCTTGGCTTTATTCTGCCAGCCAGAGAGTTGAAGCAGTGCTGAGCAGCAGAGAGCAGTAAACAAGCTCAGTTCTCTCTTGCCTGAAGGGATTTTTGGTTCCTATGCTTGCTGAGCAAATAGGGCAGTGTATTAGCATGTTATTCTTCCCAGTGTTTTGCCTTCTGTTTTCATTATGATAATATTTCAGTTTTTATTCTGTTAATGATTCTAATGGTCCCAGTGATATTCTGGAGGTTCCCTTGCAAAAGGTCTTGCAGTTAAGATGTTACCCACAAATTCCAGTGGTATTTCCAGAGGCACTGATGTTTTTAGCAAGTCCCCAAATCCTCAGAAACGTCTTCATGGTCTGCCCTGTGGCAGGGCTTTGGCCACGGGCTGAGGTGGTTTTCTTCATTAGCACTGAAGGCTGGTCTAAAAAACCGATAAAAATGATAAATACTGACACGTGCTCCTGTTCTTTCTCCTCCCTGAGCCTTCTGCTCTCCCCATGTGGCTTTATTTAGTGAAGCAGCCTGCCCATGTTTTTAATGGCAATTAATTTATTAATGAACTTTCTTCTTCACCTCACATAGCAAGGAAAAACGAGACTGTTTAATCTCAGTGTAAGGCAGCATTGGTAATTCCTGCTTCTCACAGAGGAGCCAGGCTAAGTCTGTGATTTTCAGCTCAGTCTAAACCAGCAGTGATACTCAGCTACCACAGAATTCCCAGGTCCCACCAGTTATGAAAGATTAATTGACACATTAAATGAACTATTGATTTCTGACACTTTACACTTGGCAGAAGACGGCTCCAGATACGAATTTAAACGACTAAAATCTACAGTAGTCTCTCCAAAGCACTTTTGTGAGCCACAATTCACGAGAGGCTGTAACTCTCTGAAATTCAGGTGGAATATTTGATGTTTTCCCACTGCCAGAGGGCATATTGGGATGGGATATTGGGAATAAATCCTTCCCTGGGAGGGTGGGGTTGCCTAGAGATGCTGTGGCTGCTTCTGGAAGTGTCCAAGGCCAGGCTGGACAGGGCTTGGAGCAGCCTGGGGAAGTGGAAGGTGGAGCTGGATGAGCTTTGGAAGTCCCTTCCCTTTTAGGTGCAGAGCACCTCAAAACCACAGCCTGGGTGCCTTGGAGGTGGGTTCAACATCTCCAACCAAGCTCTGTTGTCACTGCTCAGAAACTCCTGCTTGAGCAGTGAGAGCAGAATCCACTTCTGTGCATTTACAGCAAACGGTGCTGCAGCAGCAGCAGCTGAGAACGGCAGGGCTGGGCTTCTGCATGCTCTGAGCCCTCTGGGAGCAGAGAGAAGAGATAAAAACTGCATTCCGTGTCTGCTCCCCTCTTCCTTTCAGCTGAAATAGAGGAGAGAGGTTTTCCCTCCTCCTGAGAATTGCAGTATGAAGCTGTGATAGGCAAAGGGAGGAATTATTCTGCAGTGTGGGATGGGATGAATGTGCTGGGCCTGGGATGTGCCTTCCCGGAGTGAACCTGCAGTGAATGTTCCACTGGAGTTAATAATTGAATTCCTGTGCAGCAAATACTGAATTTCAGGCTTTGCAGCTGGTTCAGCTTTAGCCATTGCTAAAAACACGTCCCCTGAACTAAACCACCACATAAAAAGGCTTGGGGAAGAATTGTTTTCAACACTTGAGGATCAAACCTCGGGGCAGGAGCGCTCCCAGGGCTGAGGGGGAGTGGAGCTTGCAGGGAGCAGGGATTGCTTCCTTTGAGGAAAGCCAGGGAGCTCCCTGGAGCTGCCCCTGCCTGACAAATGCAGCAGTTCTGTGCTGCCCTGAAGGATGCAGCTCAGCACACTGCCAAGACAAACCGGCTGCAGCAAGATCAGCCTCGAATCCTGAGCTTTTACAAATCCTGTTTTTCTCATCTTCTCCGGGTTCTTCCCACCACGCAGCGTCACCCACCCAGATTTCTCTCGCAGCAGAAGATTGCAACTTGCTTGGTTTTTAATTAAAATTGTCCATACTCTGATTTAATGGCTCCATAAAGAATCCTGGCTTACCCTGCCTCAGGTAAATGAAAATATTTGCTGTGGTAAATAGGACTATTAGTTTTATGATCCATAGCAATAAAAAGCTTTTATCAACAATGTCATCAAAAGAGGCATAAAATTGTGCTCCATGTAAAAATACCGAGATGTCCGGGAAGTTTTACTGTGATTCATAAATTTCTGTAGGAAAAGATGTTAATAGGATCATTTTTCGGTGTGCCTCGTGGTCATTTAAAAATTAAAAGTGCTTGTGAGCAGGTCTTGTACATGGAAAGGATGGGGTCACAGCGTGGATATAATTGGAGTTATTCCCTTTTCCCTGCATCAGCTTGGACGTGTCACTTTGTTCAGCAGCAGAATAATTCTGACTGAAATGAAGCAGAGGAGGAAGCTCTCTGAATTCCCTGCCTGTGTTTTGGTGCTGCCACAGCTGCCTGGGCCCCTGATTTCAGCTGCCTGGCCAAGCACATCTTTCCCTGGCACTGTGGAATAGTCCCAGGGATCTGCAGGAAGGCAGAGATGGGTGCTGGTGGATTTTGGCTGGGAGAGCCCCTCTGTCCCTTGCAGGGGGTGTTGGGCGAGACCCAGAGGGCAGAGAGGCTCCTCACTGCCCAGGCTGCGCTGTTTCACAGAATAATTTGGATTGTGTTGGGTTTGGAGTCTGGTTTCCTTAGTGGAGGGAGTGCATGACCCCTCTCCCGGCCCCGGCACCCAGCGGGTCCTGCTGGAAATGCGGATTTCCATCCCCTGGCTCCGGGATGCTGCCAGAGCCGAGCCCTTCCCCAGCCGCGGTGGGTCTGGGGTTGGGGCAGGGGATGTGCTCGGCATCCCTGTGCTCAGCAGGGTGAGGAGCATCCCTCTCAGCCAGGGCTGGATTTTGGGCTGTTCCTGCCCTGGGGGTGCTCTGGGCACGCCTGTTCTGGGGTGCTGTGCCCTGCAGCGTGCGGAGCTGCTGCTCCCTGCCCCTCTCCGCAGCCGATATCCCCAAAGGAGCCCGCAATCCCCTCCTCCAGTCCCTGGCAGATTTAGGGAGTGGTTGCCATGGCGACGGGGGAGGAATTGGATCTGCAGCCCAGCTGGGATCAATCCCAGCTGCTGCCTCCTCCTCCTGAGCAGTCAGCGTATTTTTAATAAAGTGACCGTGTACAGGAGCCTTGTCTTTGTCTTGTTAAGCCTTTGTTGTGTATTAAATCCTGAGGGCTTTCACCATAATCTGCTTCTCTCACAAGCTTTACAAATCCCGCCCTTACTCCACGAGCTGTGCCCATTAGATCCAGGAGATATTTCTTTCCTGATGGTTTTCATCTCTGGAATTGGGTTTAATTGGTGAATTGCTGCTAGAAATGAAGGGAATTAAAGGTACAGCCTGTGAGAATGGAACCAGGGGTTCAGTCACAGCTGAATTCATCCATGCTGGGCTTTGTTTGCCCAAATATTTTTGATGGGGTTTTTTTTGATTTTGGGTTTTCACTCACGTGTTGTGGTGTGTGGTTACCTGGGTTAGCTGGGGCAGGAGCACAGGGATTCCTGTCCTGGGGACACCCCGGGGGCAAAGCCCACCCGGATCCCCTCCTGGGCTCAGAGTGAGGGGGTGCCTGGCAGGAAGAGCCCCTGGAACTGAGGGGCTCAGGGTGACCCAGGAGCTGCAGTGTGGGCACATCACTGTTCACCCCAGCCTGGGGTGACCCCAGTGCTGCACTGAGCTGAGGCCAAAAGGATTTCAGTCCTTATTTACCTCCAGGGCTCAATTTGGGACCTTTTGGGGTCGGTGGGGAAGTGCTGGGGGCTGTGGAGGAGCAGGGGTTTTGTAGGAAGGGGAGGATGTGAGGGGATGAGCTCCCGTTTATCTGGGGGAACAGAACCCCACGGTGAATCCAGAACTGAGTGTATTTCCTGTTCCAGGACACTCCTTTTGTGTGAGCATCCTGCTTCTGGTGTGTCACCTTTGGAATTTATTTACTTTTTTGACTGCCCAGGTACAGCCTCCTGCCTTAACCCAGTCTCAGCCCAGCAGAGACACAGCCTCCCTGCCTATTACCAAAATCACGGCTTAATTTGAGCTCATTTCTTTTGTTGAGATGCAAAACTAATTATATTGAACTACAGATGAACAGGAAGTTGCATTAGCAAATTTCTTGGGGTTTTTTGTTGTTGTTGTTGTTTTAATCAATGGGGAATTATTCAGCATTTTTTGGGGGCTGGGGAACTTTATAACCAGATAAAAGATACGGGGGAGGGCAGAGCTATAAAAAGTGTTATTGTGTGATTATGAAGAGGCCTTTTAATGCAGTTATTATGTGATGCTAAAAAGGCCTTTATTGCTTGAAGTTGGAAGCAGAATACAAATGGGCTCGCAGTGTCTATTAAATGAAGAGTGGAAAAAATAGTCCCCATTTCCCTGAACTGCAAAGCAAAAATAACGATTAAGCAGCGATTAAAATCAGCAGCGCTGGCTTTGTTAGCGTGATCACAGGCTGGGCAGTGAAGCTGAGGATGGGGAGCGATTGCTCCATTGTTCTGTGTGTCCAGGTGACAATGGCAGCAATCCTGCTGCTGCTGGAGGCTGCCGGGCTCTCCCGGTGTGAAACCAGGACAGATGAGCTGGAGTGACTCTTGCTGAGGGGTGCTTCCTTCTCCTGCAGCTGAATTCCAGAAGGTACCTGCAGCTTCTGTGGCTGGAGCTGCTGGACAAACGCAGCTGGGTGCTTTTGTCCCTAATTTTGTCTCCAGGGGTCTGTAGGACAAAGCCTGAGAAGTGTTTGCAAAGCAGGGCTAGGGCAGCCCCACAGCCTGTCCAGAATCCTCCAAAGAACCACCAGGACAGACTGGGAAAAAAAAAAAAAAGCCAGGTAGAATTTTGGCATCCCTGTTAGAACAGAAAGGTTGGGATTTCTCAGTTTTGTTCTTTAATAACTCCCCTGGGTGTGTTCATGCCCAGGTGAGCCCTGGGAGCCCCCAACCCCAATAAAAAGGGGGGAATTGGCTCAGGATCAGCCTCAGGGCACCTGAGCATCCTGTTCCTGGGCTGGACGCACTGCAGGCTGCTGTGAAGTGTATTTGTTTGTCCTGGGGGGTCACAGTCCGTGTCTGGTGGCAGGTCCTGGGTTTGAAAAGTGCCTTTCTGGAGTCAGGAACAATCCCAGGGGGCTCCCCCTGTGCCTCCTTCACGCTGGGAAGGGGCTGTGCTGGTGTTCAGTGAAGGAATTGCTGCCCCTCTGCACAACCTTTGCAGAAATGCTGTTCCTTATTCCACTAATGATGGGATTTAATGGTAACTTTGCAGCTGGAGGGGCAGAGGGAGCACTGACTGAATGAGGCAGAACCAGGGATGTCCTTCCTTCTCTCCTTTTTAAAAGATTTGCCTTCCCAGGGGTGGTTTCCAGAGTTCATTCTCTTGAAAATCCACCCAGTGCTTCAATGACAGAAGGAGCTGAGCCCTTGGAAAAAATAGAAAAAAACCACCAGGAAGATCTGAGAGCTGAGTGTTGCTGCCTGGGCTCAGATCTCCTGCCTGGCCCTCCTGGCTGTATTTCCAGTGAGATATTCCCTGGCTGTGTGATTTCCTCCTGTTCTGTGCAGCTGGTGTGGCACAGACAGGCCAAACAAAAGCTGTAAGGTAGAGCCCAGATGCTGAATTCGGGCTGATGGAGAGTTCAGTGCTTTCCACAGAGCCTTTCTTCTCCCTCCTGGGCTGGAGCAGAACCACCTGAGGATGGAATGAGAGGCACTGAGGAGCCCAGCCTGTGAGCTGGGAGCTGCCTGCTGGGAGGGCAGCAGCTCTCAGGGCTGCGTTTGAGTGCAGGGTGGGCAGAACGGGGCTGAAGTTCTGGTGGGTCTCAATCAGCCCCCAGCCATTGCAGCAGCAGCTGTGCTGAGCACAGAGCAGGCTGAGGGCTGCTCTGAAAGCCCTTCCTTGGGCTGCTGTCCCAAGCTCCTTTCCATTTCCCAGATGCTCCAGGTGCTTTAATGTCCCTTTCTGGAATCCCTGCCTGTGACCGTGGCACTCAGCGCTCCCAAGCTCTGCTTCCAGTCGAGTCCTGCCTGCTTTTGGGGTTTGGGGCTGTATCCCAGTGTTTTGGGCTGGAATGGCAGCGTTTAGCAGGACAGCCTGCTGAACTCCAGAGGAGAACCAGGAGGGTGCACAGACCTTGCACTGGGATTATCCCAGCTCTGATGATAGCTTCCCGTCCTCTCCTGGAGGGAAGCGCTGTGTCAGGGTGGTTGTTGGCTAAAGGAACGTGCTCAGAAAATCCTGATATTGCTGTGCTTTCCTGCTGGGGGCAGGCAGTGCTCCTTCAGCTGTGGGAGCTGCACACTTCATGCCTGACCCCCCAATCCATATGTTTCCCCAGCTCTTTCAGGAATGTTGCCATTGGCACACACGGTTGGGTTTTCATTTCTGAGGCAGTGCTTGTTTCTTACAACCCCAGGTGTGCTTGGCAGCTGAAATAATGCCTCTATGGTCTGGAGGTAAAATTAGCTGCTCTGGGAGAGAGATTTTCGGATTTTCATGCGCTACATGAAAACACAGAGGGTGTTTTCCAAAGAAAACCTATTTTGGCGTCCTCAAATTCAACTTGACCCGGGCTTGTTAGGCCACAGATCTGCTGTGGAATTAAGCTATAGCTGGAGGAGAGCCAGAATCCAATTACATTTTCTGCCTAATGGGTCATAATTTATGCAATGAAGAAGGAGGCAGGGATGTTGGGTGGGGGAAAAGGGCACTGGGCCTGCCTGGATGTGCCCTGGGAGGGGCTGCTGGTAAATGGGAATGGGGAGGGCAGGGGTGCTGTCCTTCCTCTGGTGTCTAAAACCTTCTTCTGGTGTTTAAAACCTTCCTCTCATGTTCAAAACCTTCCTCTCATGTTCGAAATCCTCTTCTCTTGTTTAAAACCTTCCCCTCTTGTTTTAAACCTTCCCCTCTTGTTTTAAACCTTCTGGTGTTTCAAACTTCCTCTCGTGTTTAAAACCAGCAGTTCAGATCAGAAACTGGGTGTCATCCTGCACTGGAAATTGAATATGGGGTCCATGAGTATGGATCCCAAAAAAAGCTTTTTTTGCTGGAGACCACAGCCTTTGTCTAACTGTGCTCGTTCCCTTCCCAGCCTCTCTCCAAGTGGACATTGTTCCAAGCCAGGGGGAGATCAGCGTTGGAGAATCCAAGTTCTTCTTATGTCAAGGTGCGTGGTGGCCGCAGGCAGTGGGGTTTGCTCAGCTGGGGCTGGAGCACAGCTCGCAGTGCTGGTGTTTGTGGGGTCAGTCAGGGCCCCGAGCACAGGGCTGGGGGTGTGATGTGTGAGGGTGATGGGGCACGCAGAGCTGGGCTGCCTGGGCACAGGGCTGGGTGTAATTAATGAGGGTGATGGGGCACGCAGAGCTGGGCTGCCTGGGCACAGGGCTGGGTGTAATTAATGAGGATGATGGGGCACACAGGGCTGGGCTGCCTGGGCACAGGGCTGGGTGTGATTAATGAGGATGATGGGGCAGGCAGAGCTGGGCTGCCTCACCGTGCTCCCCTCTCCCCCGCAGTGGCAGGGGAGGCCAAGTTCAAGGACATCTCGTGGTTCTCCCCGAACGGGGAGAGGCTGACCCCGAACCAGCAGCGCATCTCGGTGGTGCGCAACGATGACTTCTCCTCCACCCTCACCATCTACAACGCCAACATCGACGACGCCGGCATCTACAAGTGTGTGGTCAGCAGCCCGGAGGAGGGAGACTCCGAGGCCACCGTCAACGTCAAGATCTTCCGTAAGGCAGCGGCTCCCCCGTGTGTGTCCTGAGCCCTGGTGGGAAAGCACTGGGCAGGAAAGGGTGGGGAGGAAGGGGAGGAGGGAGGAGAAAGGAGAGAGGAGAAAGGAGAAAGGAGAAAGGAAAGGCAGGGAGAGGAAAGGAAAAAGGGGAAAGGAAAAAGGAGAAAGGAAAGGGAAAAGGGGAAAGGAAGAGGGAAAAGGGGAAAGGAAAAAAAGGAAAGGAAAGGAAAGGAAAGGAAAGGAAAGGAAAGGAAAGGAAAGGAAAGGAAAGGAAAGGAAAGG
>VZUI01033567.1:0-32161 GCA_013401135.1 Cettia cetti
GGGCACCCTGTGCCAGGGCCTGCCCACCCTGCCAGGGAACAATTCCTGCCCAAGATCCCTGCCAGCCCTGCCCTCTGCCACTGGCAGCCATTCCCTGCCTCCTGTGCCTCCAGCCCTTGGCAATTGTCTCTCTCCATCTTTCCTGCAGCTCCCTCAGGCCCTGCAAGGCCACCCTGAGCTCAGCCCAAAGCTTCTCCTCTCCAGGTGAACAAACCCAGCTCTGCCAGCCTTTCCTCCCAGCAGAGCTGCTCCAGCCCTCCCACAAGAGAACTGTAGTAAAGCTTCTTAATATGCCAGTAAAGCAGAACAAACCTAAATTCCACCAGAAAAGAACTCTCAAGACACCATATCCAACAAATAAACATGTCATCCTCACCTGCATAACTTCACTCCATATCCATCCTGTTTCCAGTGCAGATCTATTAAATTGTACCTGAACTTGATTTAAATCACCTTGGATCGGGCAGCATGCTCGTGTTTTCCTCTGCAAAGGAATGAATACTTCTTGCCATAAAGAATAGCACTTGTTCCTCAGTGGATTATTCATTTGTGTAAAGATTACTCACTTACTCACAGAATAGTCAAATTAAGAGGCAGTTCTCCACCTAAGAGCAAGATGAAGAGGGAGGCAGTGAGGCTGAAGTCAGCCACGCTGCCGAGGCAGTGGCTCAGATCCTGCTCACAGTGCCCACTGCAAAGTGCCACTTGCATGCCCTGGCTGGACTCTCCTGCCTCTTATTGCCAGCAGAACTGTGTGCACTCACTCCCTAACCCAGTTCTGTCAAAATGATCTTGTTAACTTAAACGCCTTTAATAGTAAGGTGTTTTTAAAACCAATTCATTTTGACAGAGCTGGGTTAGGCCATTGCTCATGCTATAATTCCACCAAGAGCAATTTTCATTTAAGAGGCTCTTACCCCCCCCCTCAGCCCCCATAAAATGCAAGCTACACATTCCAAATAATTGGTCTCCATTCCCATTCCTTCTCCACTGCAGTTTACTGTCCCTGCAGTTGTGCTATTTGCAATCAACATTGTAAGACAAGCCAGTGATATGTGGGTTAACAAAAACAATTTGCAACAAAATCCTGTTCCGAAAAGTTTTTTTCCTTCAAGATTCTAACCCAGATCATTGCAGAGCTAAAGAACCCATCAACCATAGGACAACAACAGGAAGTTTTGAGAATAACTGTGCTGACAAAAAGCATATGAAGTTTCACTATATACTTCAGAGAGCAGAGAAATAGTTGAATCAACAAAACTGAGTGGAGGAAAACTTCTGGAGGAGAAACAGTCAATTAGAGACAGCAAACTACCTATATAAATATCTGATGGACTCCTGCTATCCAACCATGGTAAGCTGTCGCGGTTTTATTCATGGATGCTGGCAGGTTTAAGGGACAGACACCTCTCCCCCAGATGTGGTGGTGAGAGGCCATCAGGAGGGGGCTCCTGTGGCCCAGCACAGCCCAGAGCCCTGGAGAGGAGCCAGCAGCCAAGCCAGGCTGCTGCAAGGCACCATCAGCCCGGGCAGCTGCAGCAGATTGCACTAACAGTGATTTTAGGGGACTGTAACGTCACCTGGAGTTAGCTGTAACATGGAAAAGCATTAAAGCATTATCCACACATCCCTTCCCTCGGCCACGCACCTGCAATTGCACAGGGCGGGAAATGGGAGGGGAAATGTTACACGAGGCAGCAGGGCCAGGGATCCTTTGTGCTGTCAGAGCTTCCTGCCAATCCAAGTGCAAATCCATTGCCCGAGTTTATTTTGATGTACTACTCGTGGCAATTTGCTTATGGCTGCCTGGGAAATCAAAAGCAGATTCCTAAAGCATTATTTATTTCAGCAGCAATGGCAACAGGCACCACCTTTCTCCTGCTTTTGTCTTAGGTGTTCTGCCCTATCCACACACAGAGTAATTCAATGAGCAAAGAAATGCCACTTTATTTCTTTAAGCTTAGTCATGCTCTGCTACTCTTTAAAGACTTCTGCACAGGTCTTTAGGTTATTAAGTGAGCTCCTGAGCTCGTGCCAAATGCTTCAGGACTGGTTTAGGCACAGTGTTAACCCCTGCATCAGATATAGCTGAGGGAATCCGTGCACTGGAGAAATACAGACATGCAGCTACAAAAAAAGGAACGGTTTCTTCAACATTTAGAGCTCTAGTTTCTGAAGGATTTATTAATCTATCTAGATTCATTACCAAAAGCAGGTTACTTCAGTTTTAGGGGTCTGTTTCAGAGGCAGACAAAAGGAAGATTTAGAAAAGCCTTTCTAAGATAAATTCTTCTTCTTTCTTTCCCTTTCTTTGGTGCCTGGGAAACATCATAACTTGGTGTCCTGGAGCGGAGATGAGACTGAAATATATCTCAATTAATACTAAAATAAATTATATGTGCCTGCTTAACATGATACTTTTTCATATCTACAAAGTCTGTTTTATGTGACTAGGTATACATTTTTTTATAATTTTATAAATTTTGACCAATATTTATTATCAGGTAATCCTTTCTTAAAAAAAACCAAACCACAAAAGACTATCTTGACCCAGTGATATCATGCTTATTGTACAATTTCTCTTGTTATCAATATAATTTCTTATTTTTGTTACTCTTCAATAGTAAAATCAATATGGGACAACTTTAAAACTGTCAAGGCTCAGACTTTTTGTATATAAAGCTGCCAGTCTTTCCAGAAGCAGCCACTACTTTATAGAACCAGAATGCTTTTACAGAAACCCACCAAGGGTGTCGTCAGCACCTTTAAACTATTTTTATTCTTTATTATTCCTTGCTCTGTGCGGTGCTCTGGACTTCCAGTGTGCTACACATGCTCAGGTACAGGACAAAGAGACAGCATGTGCTACCAAGTTTGCAGCTGAAGGTGAAATTTCCTCTCTAATGAAATAAGTATTTAAAATACTTTAGTGTCATTTTGGTTTTGGTTGGTGGGTTGGTTGGTTGGTTGGGTTTTTTGTTAGATTGAGTTTGGGGGTTTTTTGCTGTGGATTTTTTTTTTCATGATGGCTGATAGTAAAGCCATAGGTATTAAAATGGCAATAGAGCTATTTTAGCTCCACAGAGGAACAAAAGGAAATTGCAGCCTTCCCTTTCAAATTCTTATACTTAGACAAAAAGACAGGTTTGGGTTTTTGGGAGCCGGACACTCCACAGACGTGTGTCAGAACATTGTCTCATGATGCAGGTTCAAAACAGAGAGAAGAAACAGACAAGACTTCCAGAGTGGTCCAAAAATTTAAACAGAAGAAGAATAGTTGCATCAGCACTGTTTTCATCCTACAGCAAGAGAATGAAGTGATCTGAAGTAATTTTTATTCTCTGCAGACCTGATGAAAGCGATTTTCCTGCCTAAAACAGAAGAGCCCTGCACAGGCTGCAGCACCCCAGCCCGGAGCAGGCACAGCCCTGCTCTCCTGGAAGATGCTTTCCAGAATTTGAGACTCCATCACTCTGACAGGCGAGAAGGGAGAAAAGGCAACTTGTGCTCCACGTGAAGCCAGCTCATAAAAAAGGCAAACAGATTGGCCTGCGACTGAGAATTAGGTGTTAACCGTGCTCTGCCTGGGGCATTGTTTATCAGGAGACTTTCAGCAGCTGGGATGTGCTTATCCTGTTCTTCCTGAATAAAAAAAATCTTTAAATATTTATGGAGGACATAAATAGTTTGCTTTTGGGCTTCTTTTTCGGCTTTTTTTTTTAATATATAAATATGTACAACAGAACTTTCATATTCACTGGCTTTGTTTAACGAATATTGGGCATTCTCTACAGAATTAAACAAAATATAATACTTAAGGAAAAATCCACATGTTTTCCTGACACATATTCCGATTAAACTAAGATTATAAAATTATGACTGGACATCATGACTTAGTGAAAGCTACATAAACTCTCCAGCCATATGCACACATTAAAAAATCTTTAAAGAGGAAGATTCTGAACATACCTGGACTTTTCTAACTGTATACAGTATGACTCTAAGAAACCTCAAATCTGTGCTGAGATATCTGAAATTAGAAGTGAACGTTTCTAATTTTGCATCACTCAATTTGATGGCAGTTTTACCATCAATTTAGATGAGCTATTTGAAAAGAATTTAGACTCTCTAATGTTAAATTTATTTCTTTGGGAGTTGCCAAGCTGAGATTTCGTGGGGTTTTTTCCCCTCATTCCTTTGTTTTCATCTAACTTTTGGAAACACACAAATAATAAAGGTCAGAGACCAGAACACAGGACTCAATCTAAGCTTCACTGACATTAAGTTTTGATGCTCTGTTACTCAAAGGGCAATGATGGCTGTTACATTTAATCCATAAGAGCGATTCACATCTGGAGTGTTGCGAAATTCAATTAGAGAATTGCACTCCCTCTTGAGTGCATGCACTCCATTTGCTGTAGTACTTAGGGCTTGGAAATAATATATGTGTATAAAAATATATAAGTTTTATATTTATATTTTTATAAAATATAAATACGTAAAATATGTGCATGTGATTCTGATCATCAGTGACTGCAAAGGAAATGGGCGTAAATGGGAGCTCTCAACTGAGGCTGAGCATTCCTGCCCTGGAAAAAGCCACTTTGGGTGAACATACATGAAAGCTGAAACTG
Organism: Cettia cetti; assembly: GCA_013401135.1. Classification (NCBI taxonomy): domain Eukaryota; kingdom Metazoa; phylum Chordata; class Aves; order Passeriformes; family Sylviidae; genus Cettia; species Cettia cetti. The sequence goes on from VZUI01033567.1 coordinate 4,635, forward strand.
TGAGCTAGGGACTGCCAAGACTGTTTTCATAATGTTTTAAACTTCCAAATCTGTTGCAAAGACCTGACCAAGACACACTGAGGAACCTCTGTGAGCTTGTCCAGGGCTTGGGCACCGCAGAGTATGGGAGACACTCCTCATGGGAGCTTTCCCTTCTCAGATCTGGGACTGGGAGACCAAACCCGAGCCAGAGTGCCCATCATTCTCAATTTCAAATGATTTCCACAAGACACATCATGATCAACACCTTGGCAAATCAATTCTATGAGTGCTGTCACTGCAACCAGCCCATGGATAAAGGCTGCTCTCATGGCTAAGGCAGGTGGAAATCAAATTTTATAGCAGCAGATCTGTTGGTAACTGAACTGGTTCACAGATTTTTTTTTTTCTTTTCAGCTTGCACTTACTACTCCAGGTACCATCAGTACCCAAGGTATTTTGGAAACAAAATTTTATTAATGAAGTTGAAGTGCCACTGAGTTGATGTTATTTACGTGGTTGACAAAATGAGAAACATGCTGAACAGATTCTAGAACAAAGGAGAGAAAAATAAATGTGTGAGCGTATACATAGACACAGCTGTAATCCCAAATTGGACTTTATTTTGTTCTCTGTCTGTCTACTGCTCAAATAGTTATGTTCAGGAAGCTCTGAAGTGAGCCACCTTTTCTATGGCAACAACACTAAGAAAAATGTTAAGTTTCCATGATCTAATTTAATTCTATTGATGTGATCGTATGGTAGCAATGATGCTTAAAATGTTCCAAGCTCAAATTGCCGTAGCATTTGCCTCCCACTGAAAGAATTTAGGTTTTATTATTTTATACTCATAGATAAAAGACTCTTATGATACCACTTTAGTGTATACTACAAGCATACAATAAATTAATACATATAATTAATATATTAATACAATTAATGTATTAATAGCAGTTCAGGTTTAAATAATATTAAAATGGAAAAGGAATACTGCTGAGATATGGGGTACCTGCTAGGTATGGGGGATTTATAAAAATACCTGCATGAGCAGTCGCTTTCTGTCACAAAACATGCACAATCATCACTTAGAAATACACAGCTCCGAGAAATTATTAGGAAATGTTCACATCCCTTCTTGTCCATACTCTCAGGGATCAGTATTTCTCTCCCTTTAACATGCCTCAGGTTTTGGAAATCAGATGATCTGTGTGTACCAACTGTCAAGTGGGTGGGTTCCAGGCTCCCATTTTCAATAAATATCTGAAAAAGTCCCAGCTAAAGTCTATGGGAATGGTCTTCCCAAGCGAAGACTTAAAAAGATGAAATCTGCAACTATATGAGAGAAAATAGAAAGAAAATTCAAGATCTTCAAGGGCTAATAGACCTAAATTTATGTCCATGGCTGACTGGGAGTTCTCACTTGAAATGGTTTTACATCCTGAAGAAGGGAGAAGGAATTTTTTTTTCAGTTAAGACAATGCATCAGCGGTGCAAATGAAGTGCCCAGGAATCAATTCAATTGATTTGATAAAGGTGCAATCTTATTGGAAAAATCCTGAAGATCACAAACAACAAAAATTCAAAAGATAACAAATTTCACAGGAAAGTGAATTAAAATCTGATTGTGGGACTACTTCCCCCTTTACAACTCTTTTTTGAACCTCAGTAGCTGGATCTGATGGGAAAGACTAAATAACATTCAAAAAGTATGGAGAGATTTCATCTAAGGAGGATTCTACCTCACCTCACAGAGATTAAAACTTCTTTTTCATTTTTGAGAAAAGACATAAAAAGAGTAGCTGTCATACACAGCTGTACTTCTTATTAAAACCAGTTGCATTTGTTAAGCAGGCGCACGGAGTGTTATTGATTTTTTAATATTGAAGAAAATGTCCAAAGTTAGTTTCTTGGCCAGCAGCCTGCTCAGTTAACAAATTGCTCACCTGGATAATTTAAGAACCAACTTACATGAAATGCTTCAATCTCCAAGGACACTGAAGGCCCTCAGCTTACAACTAAGCATGGAAATCAAAGTCCTCCACAGCCAGGATGCAAGTTTGGAAAAAGAAGGGAGTTAATAAATAGCTTAGGAGGAAGCTACTAGAAAGCTTTGCTCGTTCGAGGTGAAACAATAAGGCTTAAAGGATGAAGATATCATGTAATAATCACTTCCCTTCCTTGGGTTCTTCTGTCACGGCCATCCATACAATTGGGCCGGGAGGTAACACCACAGAGAGTTTTTGGGTTCTGATGTTATCAGATTTTATGGGTGTGAAATTTGCTGATTTCACGAGTACGCCAGACACTAACTTCTTCCAGAAGATTCATCATCTTGTTTAAGACAGGTAAAATGTACACGAAAGTAATTTTCCATTCTTCTGAATTTATATATTATTTACTTACATATACTGGGAAGCCCCTTGTGAAGACTCAAACTGTTCACAGCAGCCTAGTATTGAACATAAAGGGGGAATATCACTCATACAAGAGCACTGCATATTTCTCCTTATCCTCGTTGCAGAGAAACTCTTGAAGAATTTCCAAAAGAGGATGAGTGAAGTTAAGAGGATTCTTTATCTATAGCTCTGGTGGTAGTTATCAGCTCTGTTCTTTAATTGAAACTGAAGTGAGCAGCTGTTAGCTTCCCTCCCATTAAGCGCTAACACGTTCCATTTGAAACAATAAGCAGTTGTCGCTATTTGAGTTCTCGCGATCAGCACCTCCCAAAAACACCTGTCCGCGACACCCAGCGCCACAACGCGAGCCGCTTATGTGCTCAACGCGGCTGTTTAGAGGTGCCAGCCTCTATAAAAGTTGTCTGAGTGTTTCCTCTCCTTCCAGAGAGAAGCCAGACTCGTTTGCATGAGAGTGTGCGTTTGTGCCTGTCTGAAAGGGAGGAGAGCGAGGGTAGGGTTTGATACCTGTTGGCAACGCGAGCGGGTCTGTGCAGCGCCGCTAAATGCCAGCTTGGATTGATTCCACTCTATTTAGTCTGCTACTGAACGCAAACTGTTTGAATTGAGACAAATTCAAGGCATGACTGAACGGCAACGAACCGCAAAGGAATTCCTGCCTGTGCTAAGTAGTGTCACCTTCATGGCGGTAGGCAGAGTGGAAATAAGGATTTGAATTAATCTCTTTTATATTACCCACCTAGAAGCTGCCACAGGCTCCCGTGCTGAAGCCTTGCAGTGCCGCCCAGCCAAGCCCGGCGCTTGGAGCCGAGCAGGGATGCTGCTGTCTGGCGGCTCGGGGCTCCCGACTGGGATGCTGCTGCCCAGCAGATACTGGAGCCAAGCAGGATGGAAGGATGTGTTCCTCCTCTGCCTTCCTCAAAGAGAAGATGAAGCGTTCGGTGGCACGGCAGCTTCAGGGGGCCACAGGCTCCGGCGTTTCTGCTCTGGGAGCCCTTGGCAGCGCGGCAGCCGAGGCTGGGGCTAAGGGGCTTTCTCCCTCTCCCAAGTTTCAGCTGGGTGCATCCTCTGTTTAGTCAGCCAAACGATGGGAAGGAAAACAACTTGTGGGACAGGGATGACTCCTGGCTAGTTATGGCTACAGATTCATTCCCATCGCAGCTCTCAAGAGCAGCAGTATTTCTGGGATGCTTTCCTCTCTCAAAGTAGGAAAGGAAGCTATGAAGCCATTCCTATTTATTTACTTACTTAGGGGGTGCAAAGCTTTTGGGGGAGGGAAGGTGATAATAAATCGGGGGGATTTCCCTCCCCCCCCCCCCAAGGTTCTTCCAGCCTCCTCCTCCCTAATTTACATATCTGGCTGGTGGGTGATTTTTATTCTCAGCACGAAAACTGCAATCTATTTCAATGCATGAATGCAGCCCTGCATCTATTCAACACAGTGAAATAGCCAGAGACTTATTGTACTAAATAAGAAAACAAGGAGAAGAAACGGGTTCGCCAGCCTTAGAAGCAACCCTCTGTGATCCAAAGTCCTCCTGGTTCTTTAAAGGAGGGTCGTAGAACAGAAGGAAAAATAAACCTCCCCAAAAAAACCCCACCAACAAGCGGGAAGACAAATACAATTACCGCCACTTCTTCTCCCGAGAGAATGATAATAATAATAAATACTAATAAGCATCCCACGACATTTTGATTATCGGCAATTTGAAAACATCCGACTGAATGAGAGGCACCCCGGTTCAGTCTCATACCGCACCTACGGAGGAGGAAGGCGCTCGCCCAGCGCACCTTGCACGCACACAGAGCCCAAGTCAGCCAGAAACCCACAGAGCGGGAGCCCTCTGCCAGCCAGCCACAAATTGTCTGAATAAAATGAATACTCACTCTTTCAAGGAGCAAGGGAGCCGCTCGCCCGCAGCCACTTCACGCACGGATGGAAAGGGTGAGGTAAAACAACATCAGCCGGTCCCTGGGAACAGGCAGGGTGCTCCAGATTTTCTTCTTATGCTTTCCGAGGCTGCCGATGCTGGCGGAGCCGCTGGTTGCCGGGCTTCCCGGGTCTCTGTGCCCGCATGCTGGAGCGCAGTTATGAATTTCTCCCTTCGCACAAGCCAGCGGCAGCCGCACGTCTCCAGGAGAGCAGGGATACTCCAAATAAATCCGCTAATTCCGGGGCTGAGCGCGCTACCGTGCCTGCCTGCCTGCCAAACGTAACTGTGAAGCGATGTGGAAAAGTGAGCCGGGAGCCTCCCCTGACAGCTCTTATTGGGCTGATCTCGGAGGCAGGTCTAGCGCTGGGAAATTCGTGTGAGCACTTCGGGGTGGTGGTTTTCCCCCTCCCTCCGCTGCCCGCCTTTCCCCCGCCAGGCACACAACTTTTCCAGGGGCGGCGGCGCCGCTCGCTCCCCGCGCTCCTGCCGGGCGCCCGGGCCGCCAACTCCGCGCTGGGGCATCTCCTCCGGCCGCCCGGGAGCCACGGAGGGAGCGAGGGAGGGATGCGGGCACGGAGGGAGGGAGGGAGGGAGGGCGGGCGGGGGTGGGTGGGCACCGGGCGGACCTGGGGCGGGGGGGCCGGGCCCGGAGCGGGGCCACCGGGGACGCGCCCGCCGGGGCTGGGACGTGCCCGGAGCGTCGGCGAGGAGGAGCCCCCCCCTCTCCCGCCCCCGGCCTTTGGGGTGATGCTCGCCGGGAGGGGGATGAGGGGGGGATGCGGCAGCGCCCCGAGGGGCCGCGGGCAGCCGCTCGCCTCCGTGCGACGGCGCTGCGGCGGGCGCCCCGGGGACAGGGAGGGCATCCTTTAAAAACGCTATCCCCACCACGGCCCGGGGAGCCGCGGGCGGTTCGAGGCTCTCCGCAGGCTCGGTGGCCTCGGGCGCTGCGCGGAGCAGCCCCAGGGCAGCGGCAGCCGAGCTCCGCGCAGCGGGAGCTGGATGGAGGCAGCACCGCGCAGTAAGTCCTTGACCCTCGCCTCGTCCCCAAATGAATCCTCTTTGTGACCGACAGCGCCGGGCTCCTGCACAGCCCCGGCTGCTGGAGCGCTGGCTGCGGGCTCGGGGGGCGCAGCGCCGGCCATCGTCACCTGCCCTTGGTGGCACGGAGCTGGAGGGGGCTGGTCCCACCCGAGGCGGACACACAGCACGGCCGGGGCAGGCCACTGCCATCCCCTGCCCGCCTTCCTCAGCCCTGGAGCTTTTCTCCTTTCCGTGTTGCATGCGTTATCTGTTAGCAGATTAAATGTACTATTTTTAATAATACATCGTAGCTCTGAAGCTTCCCCAAGTTTGATGTGTGCCGAAAAGGGAGAGGTGCGAGCACAAGTGTAGGCACGGTCAGGTACAGGCAGGCTCTTTAAATGGAAGGCTGGCTCCACACTGAACTGGTGCTGTTGGGGAAGTTGAATTGCACTCAATTGCATCCTTCTCCAGCTCTCCTTGACCAGCACGATGTCGTGGTTGAAATGAACATGCTGTGTGGTTCTACCTTAATGAAGCAGGTTCGTTGCTCAGTTTTATTTTTAAAGGGTTGGTCATCGGACCCTTCTTCAGAGCACCTGAAAACCTCTTCATCTTAAGCAAAAGATAAGATGACTGCTCTGTTGAAGATCTACCTAGGACTGCAGAAAGGGGACCCTAATATTCTGCTATATAATAGGAATACCATATAATTTAGTTCCATGATTGTTAATCTTATTTTCCATGCTGATCCTATGAGTGCATGCACACGTGTAAGAGAGTGCATGAGACCCTCCATGTGTAACTCTTACCTGCTCGACTTAATCTTGACTAAAGGCAAGCTATTGCAGATAACAGGTGCATTTCTGCTTGCACAAATCCTCCCTCTGAAGCCTCAGACTCACGGGAATGTAGCAAAATGCACCCAGAATGTGCCATTTTTCAAGGTCAATGAAGAAACATCTAACTATCACTTTGTTTCCCTCAGCCCCAGTGCTTGCTTCTGAGCTGTGAGTCTGGGAGGATTCCTTGGAGGAGGATGGATATAAAAATACACAATACTTGAAGCAGGGAGAGAGCCTTGAGGGAAATACAAAACACTTGGCAGTGCAATAGATAGGATCAGAAATGTGGTTTCCTTTTACCTGGGGTTCTGCTGAGGCAAAGAGTATTTTTCTCTCCCATCGTTCCACCAACTGAACAACACAGTGAAAATACAGATCTTTGTCACAAGGAAAGTGTGAGGATGCTCAGCCTGGCTTTACTCCTGGGAATTAATGCCGACTTTCAAACTTTTTTAAGGTTTCAGTAAGATTTGGTGGCACACCTAGTTTTAATTTCTATTATAAACAGCTGATGGAAGCAACCAAGAATAAAAGTTCTTTTTAGTACGAACCCTCCCGTCCTTGCTTTAAATAGGCAGCACATTTGTGTGTGAGAAGAAAGCTGATGGTAGAGGTTGTACCTCCAAGTGCAACTTAAAAGTTTAGTTTTTTGTTTTGATTTCAACCTTTGACTTGTGCCATTTGTTCTACGTGACCTTTCTTGCAATTGGAAATTACCAGGGCAAAAGCTGTGCTCTTTCATCTGCAGGTTGTAGGAGAGGATGGTGTCTTGTTAAAATAGATTATGCCATCCATGGATTCCCCTGCTGGAAAGCCTTTCAGATGATGGAGTAAATCTTAACAGGAGGAAGTGTATATATAGATTAAAATTAATGTAAAAATAAGCTTGGAATAGCAAATGAACATTTGCAACTCTCTGCACCCTATCCAGATGAAATGATTTAATGATATTTATCATAGGGAGCTATATCTAGACAGATAGATAGATATATAGACACACACTATTGCATAAAACTGATGAATATGCTGGCTAGAAATAGGTTCCTCTTAAATAAATATTATAAGGAAGATTATTTCTCTATCTTCTAAATGGCCATTTCATTTTTTAAGCAAAAAGCAGCTCTGGTTCCAGTTGCAATGGGATGAAGATTTTTGGTTTAATGACTGTACTGAAGAAAGAAGTCATCTGCAAAATGAATCCCAGCCTGGATCAAACTGGAATGCAATTTTTCATATTAAATTTTGGGATCAGGGGAAAAAACACAAAAACAAAAAAACCCAGAATATTTACAAAATGTATTGGCTTGTGGTATGGGTTGGTTATTGGTTTTGTTATTTTGGGGTTACTTTTCATCTTGGTTTTGTGGAATTTTTTGGTTAATTTGTTGTTGTTGTTGTTGGGTTTTGGGGGGAGGGTTGTGTGGTTTTTTTCTCTTTTAGCTGGGTTTTAGTTTTTTGGGGTTGTGTTTGTTTGCGTTTTGACTGGTTGTGACAGAGAATTGGGAAAAAATGCACCTCAGCTTGGAAGAGAACCAGGAGATTTTCTTCTAGATGGCTTTGTTTTTATGAGTAAGAAGGATTAAAACACCAATGTGACTTCCCATGCAGATACAGACAGCAAGTATCTGTCACCTAAACTATGTGGCATAATGGAATTCCACCATCTTTTCTCTCTTTCATCTTTTCTCACTGTTTTTGTGAAAACAGTTGTTGACCATCATTTAATCCTTTGTTCCTCAGCAGTGCAATCAACTGTTTCCTGAAGACAGAGTTTAGACCTTACTGCTTAAAAACGTTCAGTAGAAGTGGCTTGAAATGAGCTCTTCAGGGGCAGCCCAGTGACAGCACAGCCTTGCCAGGGTTTCTGCTGGAGGCAGTGTTTGGGGTCATCTCATTTAAATAACAATGCCAAAGTCAGGGCTTGAGGGGGGAAAAGAAACTACTGTGCTAATTCCTCATGCTCACATTTTATCCCATCAGATCACCCACCAGTGAGATATTTCCCTCAAAGCATCAGTAGCTGATTTCAGTTTTTAATATGTAAAATGGGGCCTGATCCAAAATTACTTGCAATTAATGAGTCCAGAGTGAATTGCTTGATCAAGATAAATGACTTTATTGCAAGCTACTTTTGCTTACAGGGATTGCCACTAAAATGCCATTTCAAAGTAAGAAATTAATAAGTGATTTGAAAGTTACTAAAGCAAGTTTATGGACTAGTGGCATCACCTGCCATTGTTGCATTAAAGCTTTAAACACACTAAATGCTGTTTCCTTAGGCAATACCCGCTCTACATCATTGGCACCTTTTGCTCAAATTACATGAGGGGTTATTCCTTAATTTAATTTGCTTTGTATGCTAGAATTGACATTCCATAAAATAAGAAGAAGCAAGAAGGATTATCTTAAGTCCAGGATATTTCTGAATAAAATATGCACTTTTATCAGCTCCCTGTGCCAGCACACGGACATAATTACCTTTAGAACATAGGTTCTTATCACTGTCTTGCAACCTTTAAAACCTGCTTGCATAGTTATCACAAGTTGATTATCAGGAAAAATAATGATCTGTGTTTGGGAAGTCACTGAAGACATCTGTAACTTGAAAAAAAAAAATCCATTATATAATGCTTACAAGTGATCCTATAGATTAAAACAAGGGAAATGATACAAGCAGCCTGTGAGATAAAGGTACAGGGTTGGGGTTGGTTTGGCTTAAATTTTTTTCCCTCTAAAAAAAATTTGTGTTTACACTTTAACAGGCAAGGCTAGAAACCCAGAGAGACTAAAGTGAGGGATTTGCAAAGGAATGCCAAATTCCTTCAGAGATCACACATGGTTAAAATTCAATATCCAGCACTGCAACAGAAAGCTTGGAAAGCCCCACTGAAGAAAGAGCAGCAGCAGCCATAAGTGACAGAAGTGATTCTCAACCACCCAAAAACCCTTCCTTTTGAGTCTGGGCCTTCTGAGAACAGCATCTAATCCAGCTCCATTCCCTTGGTACTTGAGATGTGAGGAGAAACAGATGCATTGATTTTCAAGTTACTTTTCCTTTGACTGGACAAATATATTCCTATAACCATTCAAATTCCTCCTCCAGCCCAAGGAAAAGTCTGTTCTGTCAGACAGAAACAAAAGTTTAACCCAGCAGCAGCCCTGGACTTGTGGGCCCTTAGCACATCTTTTCCCATCCCCAGACACTTCATTTAGCACTGTAAAACACACTAGCCCTGAGCTGCTTCCACTCTCCAGAGATTATAAAATATAAACCCCCCAACTACTAATTTGTGTACCTTTTGCACCACTGATATTATGGAGTGCATAAAAACAACAATGCATTGTCAGGTTTTATTATTCCTTGGGCACTGTTTGCAATTTTGACTAGTTGCTGTCAGGTTGGCTGTTAGAGAAACAATTATTCCCTTTGTACATCAAACACTAGGAGAAAGACAAAATTATATCCAGTAAGGCGTTCAACCCTTTTTTTTTTCTTTTTTTCTTTTTTTTTTTTTTTTTTTTTACATTAAGTACAGAGGGATACAAGTTGTACAGGATGCAATTTGGGAAGTTAATATTTCGCTGTGGGTTTTCACTCTGCCTTGTGAGCGTCAGGAACTGGATCGGTCGCAGAAGCTGTGCAAATATTGTTTGCTCTACCTCAAGTGCCCTCTAGTGTGCAGTAATTAAGTAGGTTAAAATATTTTTTCTCCTTTTTTTTCCCAACAGCTACTCTCCTAAATCCCAAAGTAATATGTAACACTGCTTTTCTTCGTGAGGAAAGAGAAATTCAATGTTCACTGCATTAATTGTGTGGGTATAAATGAATTATCTCCTCCATGCAAAATCAAATCACCCCCATTGCTGTCAGATTGTTATTCTCAGAGGTAAAAGTTAAATAAAACCCATTATTCTTTTGGGTATTGTGCAAATGTCAAAGTTCAAACAGTTTTTGGTGTCGTCAGAACCAAAACAACAGTTTTTCTCTCTGCAAAAGGAAATTACCATATTCATCAACAAAACATGACTCTAGAACAAGATTAACAACACACCCCCTAATTATGCTTCTAGGGTCTTTTAAAAGGACTGTGTAAAGTTTAGAAAACAGGCAAATCTCCATGAACAGAAATAAAATGATGGCTGGGGCACACATGTAACAAGTTCTGTGTGTTCTCATCTGTCCTGTAATGCTGATGTTCTCCCGCAAAATTCTGACATCACCTGGCCGGACAAATCCAGTTGTGTCTGTCAGTGAGAGCAGGTTCTGTGCTGCAGCTGCCACCAAACAACAGTGAGAGATGGAGAAGTGAGAAGATGTTGGGAGATAAAAGTGTGGAGAGAGCTGCAGCTCCAAGAGCAAAGAATGCAAAACTATGAGGAAGCCTACCTACAAGAGAGAGTTTAACTTATTTATAAGTTTAAATAATAACTTCAAATTAGTTTAACTTATTTGAGCTTATTTCTAATGCATTTCAAAAGCAGGCTTAATACTTGAGTTCCCCACATAAGTTTCTCCACTGCACATATGAGTTCTTCTTGGGGGAACCATTGAAGAGTTTTTCCCCTTTCCTCATTTCACTGTGGCCTGACCTCAAGGCCAAGTATTCACTTTCAGGCAGGATTTACCATAAGATTCCAAGATGATAGCAAGCCTAAGCCTACTCAAAACAGATTTTTAATGGACTTCTGAAAGCTGAGGTAAGAGGGATGGGTGGATCCCAGGAGAGATGAAATGGTTGCCTATAATAGGGATATGCCACACAAGGTGAGAGAATTTAATCTTTTATGAGTTGTAAAATCAGTAGGACTTCCTATAAGTGGAAAGAGTCATCATCACTACCTCTGAGCTGGGCTGTGGTGGCAGAGTTGTGGTTTCCAAGTGAGGAGCTGAGAGAAGCCCACAGGATTGTTTCCCGTTTGCTGCTTGGCTTTGCTGAAGGTTAATTTTTGTACTTTGACTGTTCCTCATGCATTCTGCAGAGAACACACAATTCTGGTGCAGTTTAGCATCCATAGGAGGCAAAGAGGACAGGGCAAAGCACGACACTTTGCCAAGACATGGTTTTCTAACACATAATGCCCTATTTTAACAGGCACACTGCACCCAGGCACCGTGCTGCCAGTAACACAACAAGAGTTAGTCCCAAAACAATGCTGACATGGATGCTCTCAAAATTTAGAGCTAAAGTACATCAGGGTTAGACAGGTCTTGGCAGTGATCTGGGCAAATAAACTGCCTTCATTTCCATCAGATTTGAGTAAACTTCCCCAGGTGTGTTCAGCCCTCATCACTGCAGGGAAAAGAGTGAACTGCTCTCACAGCAGCAGCAAATACACCTGCTCTGGGCATCAGGAGAGCAGCAGGAAAGGGAAAAGCCAGGCAGTGGCAAGGACAGCTTGTTGCTGTAAAATGGATGCCTTAGAAATGGACAGCATTCTGCCACCTCTGTCCTGAAGGTAATAAATCCCTTAAGAGCTTACCCCTGCTCTTCATGAAGTGCCTTCCTTACCTGGAGGAGAAATAGCAGATCTCGTGAGGTGGCAGTTCCAGCAGGCAAGCAATCCCAAGGAAGCCCTGGTTACTGGCAGAAGGGAAAGCAGCACAAGCCCAGGTTTCACCATGGGCCACCAGCAGAAACTCACAGAGAGGTACTTTGGCACACCTCATAACCCAAATCTAATAGCACTAGCTGAAATTTGGCTGCTAGCTCAAATGGGTTTTCTTTTTTCCATTCTGAATGCAGTGACAGATTAGGAGTATATGCTTATTTCAAAGCACTTTTTCTCCAGAGAGTTCTGCTTTGTTTCTTTATTTAATTAAGAAGGTAAGTCAACATATTGCCCATAAAGTGATTTTTTTTCAGCAGCTGCTGACACTGTAGTTTGGCAGACTGATCTTAAAAATAAAAAATCATAGTGCTGTGGTAAAATAAAGAATCCATTTCCCCTACAAATATTTCTAGTGCATATGTAAGAAATACTTCTAATGAAGGAAAACATCAATCATTTAAATGCACAGGACTCCATGCTGAAGGACTTTCTTCATAAGGAGCTAAACAGGCAGAGCATATAGAGGGAGGATCATGTTACTCAAAACTGGTTTTAATGCCAGTAATTTAATGAATCAAGTAAATACCTCCTGAAATATATTCTAAATTCATTTACCAATGCTGATAGGTGGGTTTTATTGTCAAATGCAGTAAAATCAAGTGAATAAGTATCTGAGACTGAGATGAGGCAAATAAAGCCTCCCAGAGGAGACAACATGGAAATGATGTGACCGATCCACAGCTTGGTGTTCCCCAGCTTCTTAGCAAGCCTTTAAAAGTGAAGGGAGAGTAGTAAAAGGTGTGTTTTCCATGGGTCACTCAAGTCAAAGAAGCCAACTCTGGAATAACTGGAGGAATAGCAGGTTCTGACTCACTACTGTGCTGATTTCACTAATTCCAGCTTAACATCAGAGTAACACCATGGTAAAACATGTCCTATATTTTTATTTAAATTAAAATCTCTAATATTCATCAAATATTCATAAGAATATATAACAAATAATTGTGGCAAACATTGCATAATAAAGATGAAAGGGAAATTAACCTTGTGAATTTTTAAACTGAAGAATAAAGACCATTACATTAATAAGACTTAATTATTATCATTAAATATTTAAAATTATGTCCTCTAATAAATGTTTTTATTTAACATATTTCTTTTTTATCTATTACATTAGTAAAATGCCTTTAAGATACAGAAAAAAAGGAAGGGCTTCTTTTTATTTTATAATGGCCATGCAAATACAGAGGAAGTGAGAAAGGAACCATGTTACCTCTTCAACTCGAGGTCAGCTCTCAGGAGAGAACAATCTGTACTTCCAAAGCCTCAGCTCCCTGCTTGGATGGGCTGGTGAGAGGCTGTGTCTTTGCTAAGCATTTTTCTTCTCTTCTTTTTTAGGTGAAGCTTGGCTGTCTCTGAGCTTGAGTTAATCCAGCATAAATAAACCTTCTCTCTGTCCATGTTTGTAGCATTCCACTGAGCATCTAACCCGCCCGACAGGACACAGGGGCAAGAGCAGCACTTGGGAACTCCCAGGGAATCCTCAGGAAATCCACACCTTGCAAACAACAGGAAGGGTCCATTTGATAGCAGAGGATTAGGAGGTACAAGCTTTGCAAGGGGTACCATGCCCCCGTCATCTATCTGGAGATGCCACAGATTCTTTTCTCAACATCAATTCAGCTCACCTCATCTCTCTAGACTTTTCTAATTATTCCACAAACAGCAGAAGCATTCAAGCAGAAAGCTTCTGAATCAACTCAAATTCAGCCCACAACGTTGCACTCCTACCAGAAAGAAATTTCTTTTTTTAGCACACCTCCAAAACTTTTAATGTTCCACTCTAGTTATGGCACTTCAAACAGCATTTCTGTTTCTTCAGTGTGCTCCAGTCACCCTTTCTGCCTCAGCTGTGCACACAAACCCCACAGCCAGGGAGCCTTGCCTGTCTCAGCTTTCCCCTGAAAACCCAGTTTTTGCATGCACTCGCAGAAACACTGATTAAAATCAAATGGCAAACAGTGACAAATCAAATCTAACTCATCAGCATTTTGGATTTATCAGAGGCTACAGTTTAATGATGCTTTAGTGGAAATTCTCTTCATTTGTAAGCACACAAAATTCTGAGGCCCTCTCTGTTTAGTTTCTGTGCTTTTTGCAGTTAAACCATTTCTTCTGTTTACCACAGTGATACTTACTCTGATCTAATTCCCACAAGTTTTTATTTTTGTAATACTCTTCTGACTTCTGTAGATTGTAGGGTTTGTTGCTATGATTGTCTTCTGCTGTCCCTCAGCATTTCCCACTCCTGTATCCATCATCACCCATCCTGTGATTACAGAAATGTTATTTTTTGATAGATGCACAAGGTTGCTGGCAGGAGTACTGCCATTATGCAGTCCAAATACAGTGCAGAATATTAAAGAATCATAGGAATCAAATCTTAGTAAAAGAATAATCTTGTGAATTATCAAAAAGTTTGAATTAAGTCTGGTTTGCTTGTTTACACGTGAGATAACTCACCTCCAGCTAGATAGCATTTATTTACATATGGCATCTAGGGCTGCACAGGAGGTAGAGTCTTCTAATTAACACTCCTGATGCTGCAAACATAAACAGGAATAAGCACATTTTCCATTATGTGTAGCTGCCACTCACATTGCCACAGTATTTTTTGCTTTTCACTGCACAAGTAGAACAATGCTACAATGCAAACAAGCACTGAATTTTCACTTCAGTACCTGCCTAATAATGTCATACCTTATTTCCAGGAGATTGTTTGTTTGGAAAAGTTACCAAAAACAAACAAACAAACAAACAAACAAACAGCAGTGTCATATCCTATCACTTCACTCAACTAAGGCTCAAGAGGCTGTAGAAATGACACGAGAGCTTCCACTAGTGTTATGTTTTACTGTGCTTTAAACTTTCTACAAAAAAGGCTCCTCTTTCTGCCTGGCAAGGTACAGAATAGTGAAAAGTGACACTATGCTCACAAATAAAAAGTTTAATCTGCAGGACAAATGAGGAATAAAATATATCCTGTGGGTCCAAGTGGCTCACCACTAAAATGTGGAGTAAAGCAGTCTGCCTAGGCACAGGCACGGCCCAGCAAGGTCAAGGGAACATGGAAAATCCTGTGGCAACCACTTCCAGCTGTGCCCCCACCAAGACTTCACCTGGGTGTGCTTCAGGGACCTACCTCAGCACGTTCTGGAAGGGCCCTGCCTTACCCTCCGTGCCTTTGGGCTGACAGGGAGAACGCGAAGACGCTGCCAGCAGAGACAGGAGGGCTGGAACCACGCAGCTGAGGGAGCTTTCCATGGCAATTCTGCCTTTCCTTTTCACTTCAGGGTGACTGGGTGACTCCCAGCACCATTCCCAGGCTCTATCCTCCCAAGCACCAACTCCCAAACCATAGACACGTGCACAGAGGGCTCAGTGTGAGGTTTGCAAACCTTTCTTCTGGAAAGTCTGTGGCTCCTGTCACTGGGACTGAGGCAGGGTTTGTAGCTGAGCCCAGACATCCTTGGCCAGGTGTAGGCCCTTCACTCAAAGCTCTCTGAAAGTGCCTTCACACAGACTTCCAGTCTCCACACCACAGTTCACTGCACACCCTCACCCCGAGCTGTCTCATATATAATTTAAATGTTTAATGTAAAGTAAAGCTAATGTTAACAATACGTATTTTTGAAGACTGACAGTATAATGCTTTATTTCCTAAAGGAATAACTGGAGTGATCCATAAGCAAATAGAAAGCCAAGTAACACTGCCTGAACAGACATAATTTGTGCTCATCCTTGAGGAACCTTAGAGTGCATACATCCCTTCCTCCTTCTCAGCTAGGCAAGGTGGGATTGACTGTGGTTTCCTTTCAGATGAGGGATGAAAAGCTGCAGTGCACTTTGTTCCACGCTGGTATTAATGATGCCTTTAGAAGTTGGATGTCTTTGATATCTATTGTATGCTGCTGACTGATGGCTCTTTCTAGCCTGGAAAGGTACCTTGTCTTAGCAGCTTTGTGTGGGCTGACAGTGGAGGCCACAAGAATATTTTGAAGTTGAGGAATTTTAAATTAATATAAAGAATCATATCATTAAAGCTGAGGTAGTAATACCCTTCTAAATTCACCCTAAAACTTTCTTTGTCCATTCAGGAAATTATTAGATATTATCCTATCTTGGTTCTGGATATTCTTTATTGCTGTTCATTCTCAGAGGCAGTAGATGAGAATCCCCACCAGCAAGAGCAGAGACATCAGAATCACTCTCTTTGTGCACAATCTCTTGCTGCAAGCCCCCCCTCCCCTCCTTCTTCTATAATAAAACACTCAGAAGCAGCAATTCTGGTAATTGTCTGACTAATATCTTCATTATCAGGAAGCGTTATCTTTCACATACAACAAATGGAGACAGTGCTATCATCAGCACTGAAAATAAGGATTAGAGAAGGGGAACTACTCATCTAAGAGAAAAATAAACTGCAAAGGTTAATTTATGGCACATCTTTTTCTTAACCTGCTGTCTATATTAAGGAAACGTTAAATAAACAACAACTTGTAAAATTATATTTTCTTATTTCTTTGACTATACTAGTAAAACCTAAAATAATTTTGCATGGGAGAAGACCCACATTCTGCTCCTAGATTTTAATTATGCCATCTGAAGTGAGCAGTGGTTAAGAGCATGAAAGACTGGAGACAGAATGAGAAGGATTGGCTGGGGCAGGAAATCAGATGGTTGTTTGGAAGTGCAGGCTCAGAGCAGCTCGGCTGGTGAGTGATCAATGCAATGTCTAGGAGGAGTTGTTTGCTCTGCAGAGCCACTTCTGCTCTGGCACTGAGCATCAGGCACCTGGGCAGGCTCAGCAGGAGAAGGGCTCTGGACTGCTGGCTGCAGTCCTGGGCTCAGGAGCAGCTCCTGAGGTCAGGGCTGACACCAGCGTGGGGAACAATCGGGGCTGCTGCCCACGCCAAACCTGCGCTATGAATAGACAGCCTCATCCTCTAGGCTTGTCAATCTGTCACCCAGAAAAAAATAGAAAGGAAAATTAAAAGGTTATGATGTTATCGTCTCCAAAAATAGGATTTCAGTCATCCTGGAGAAGTGCTGTGCTGGGATATTTTCACTCAGGTTCTGCTGACATCTCCCAGCTGTCACCAGCACTGAGCTCCTTTTGGGACTGCTAAAGGTCACAGAGCACCCGGGAGGTGGAGGGAGACCTCCACTTGGGTGACCACAGGAAAACATTTTCAGGATTAATCTGAAGTAGAAAGAAATGAATCTGTTTGTCTGTGTTTCTCTTTGCTAGTGCTGACAACACCCAGAACAGTCATGCCTTCTGTTCTTCAATACTGCCTCAAGTCCACCAAAGACCAAAGGTTAGTTCCTAAAAAAGGAGCTGCTGCCTGAACCAGTAGCTTGGTTTTCTTATATTTCAGAGTTAACATAGAAAACAAAGGATCACAGCATGTGAAAGCAGAACAGACTAGTGAAAAACAGTCTAAGAATAAAAGGAAAACAGCCAGTAAGTCTCAAACATTGCCTTTGAGAATGAAGAGAAACTTGTGAATGTCGCTATCCACTTTACTTGGAAAGATAGAATACAGCTGAGTCCATTGGAAGAAAATCCTCTGCTCTGAAGGCAAAGTGAGAGACTAATTCAGTTGCCAGGGCACAGCAGAGGGTGGCAAGGGCAGGTGTGACCCCTGAGGTGCCACACGACAGCCCGCGAGCTCCAAGGGCTCAGCACTTCTGAGGGTCAAGCCTCTGGCACGCTGGCATTTGAGATTCAGTCTCTCTATAGATTAGGATTGATCTCCCCTGTCTCTGGATAAATAAATAAACAAACTGTAACCTTGAAATTGCCATCCAAACCTGGAGTCCAGCCAAAAGAGCAGAGACAAAATCCCCTGGAGAAGCAGAACAGCAACCCCAGAGGTCACTATCGATGCGTCAAAGAAACAGTGGATTTGATACCGCAAGGACTTAAGTAATTTCATTTTTATTCAAAAACTAAAAGTGTAATCATTTTTTTCCCCCTGAAATGCAGAATTGCATCCATTTCCATTTAAATGCAGATACTCAGAGGATACCTTAAATATTCTCTTGGAATCGACCATGTACATTTGAAAGCAGTGCAGTTACAAATGACAACATTCTCCTCCACAGCAAGAGGACGGTGTTTTACTGCCCTCTTTGTTGTTTTGGAGAACAGAGAGAGTTATCAGCAGCTTCAAAGCCATAAGGAGGGAGGGAGCAAAGCATATCCGAGCTAGGAATTGCTCCAGTTAACTCTCCAGCAGGAGGGATTGCAAGTGGGCAAGCTTTTATGGCCCACTGCAAAGCAAAGGGATTTTTTGTGTTGTTTTGGTTTTCTTTTTACTTTAGATGAGGCCATCTTCAAATGAATAAAGAACTCAGGCATGCTGTAGGTTCTGTGTCCACAATAGCCTAAAACTCTGCTTCAGATTCACTGAAAGTGAGGAAAGCAAAGCCCACAGACTGACATTTCAAGTATTTGTGTTTAAATGTAGCTCATGGCAATGTGTGCATCCAATTTCATTCCTTTTAATGGGGTAACAACCAGCATGTTCCAAGCAAATGTGCAGCTGCACAGAAAAATGCACCCTCAGTTCCCAGTGGTTACCCAAATCTGAAACTCCAGACACTTGAACCTTGTTCCTGCAGAATATCACTCTAAAAACAACAACAACCAAACAATGACAAAAAATCCACATGGAAAACTCCCCTCAAAACACCCCAGGAATGCACATGGGAAACCCTGCAATAGTACATGTTATATATGAAATAGCTGCAAAAAAGCAAAGGAGGAGGCCCTCAAAGATTCAGCACTATATAAATAGGAATGAACAGAGGCAAGTGTTTTGAAGGGAAATGGAGGGAATGTGATTGCTCTGTCCCTGACTGTGTTGGTTACACTGTGCACCTACCAGGAATGCATTTTATTATCTAATATTTATCACTTTTGACGGTCACAGGTGTTCCTACTTCAAAAAGATTTTAGCAAATGCCCCTAACTGTGTGACATCTGGATACTGTCATCCCTGCAACAAGAGGTAACTTTTGCCACTAGGCTCTGCTCTGGCAGATGTGGTTTTAGTGCCACTGTTCATTTCCTTCCCTGTTAAAATGCAAAACATTAGCTTTTACTTACAAACAGACATAGCCTGTTCTATTCTACAACATGAAGTCAGATCCTTTTATGCTCTTAGTCGACCAAAAAACACATTAAATAGGAAAATGCTTCACTTGCTAGGATACTGTGTTAGATTCCTGAGTAATATAAATTAAAGACCATGAAATTATTACTAGTGTGGAATCCCTCCCCACCCTCACCGGAAGGAATTCCTTCCCAAAATCCAACCTAGCCCTGCCCTCTGGCAGCGGGAAGCCATTCCCCCTTGTCCTGTCACTCCACCCCTTGTCAATTCTCTCTCTTCATCTTTCTTGTAGGTTCTTCAGGGACCACAATTCAGAAAACATCTCTTCTCCTGAATTGACACTCTTCCTTAAATATTTTTAGCATGTTCTCCATGTTGTGAAGAATATTTAATTAAAAAAAAAACAAAACCCAAACAATAAAACACCCTCAAAAACAGGAAGGAAATGGAAAGTTTTCTGTAAACCTGCAGAGAGAAAAAAGCTGCTTTGAAGTAAGGTGCTAAGCTTAAAACAATTTGCGTGACAATATTTGCATGACAATATTTGTCACAAAAGCCTTCAAAAAAGTTTAAATCTTTGGAAACCTATTGTTCTTGGAACCCCATATGTAGTTGAGTAAAATTAACTTATTGGTAAATGCCAAAGATTATCAGTTCCATTCAGCTGCTCAGGCACTCAGCAGGGCCAGGGGAGCCATGCCCTGGGGACCAAGTGTCTTCTTACCTCTTGCAAAAGAAAATAAAACTACACAAAGTGAATCTAAACACCCATAGCAAGAAAACAATTATCTGTGCTGGATGACTGTGACACTGGGAGCAGTGCTGTGGGTTGTCATTAACTGCAGCAAAAGACAAGAGAATCAACAAGTTTGTGATTGGTGCAACCCACCACAAATCTCAACAATCCAGCTCGAGGAAAGAACAAGTGTGTTTTGAATGCAGAAGGAAATTATAGGGCATTTAATGAAACAAAATTCTACAGTTTGTATTATACCAAAGATGGACATGAACTTGCACAGAGACATTTTTTGAAAGTGTGAATATCAAGAATGCAAATAAATACCAGAGGTCTAGGGAAATTCCAGTTCTGTGTAGTGCATTAATACCAATCTGTGTCAGATTAGACAACCTGTAGTGACACAGACAGAAATTCCATTCTCTGATCTGAGAGTTTTTTTGCATATTAAATGATATAAAGCGTTCTACACCTAAGCCCAATTCTGCAGGAAATTAAAGCCTATGATTATCACTTGTCTAACAGCATCAATGTAATAAATTAAAGGCTTTGAATAATGGCCAGCAGGCTTCTCAGCCATATTTCAAACTTTTAGAAAATAATCCATTTTTGGCAGATCATCTGACAAGTTCACAACTTTAGATCAAGGCTTATATTATGTGTCATCAGTATTCTTTTGTTCATCTCATACCTATCAATTTTTGTTCATCAAAACCCAGGGCTGTTTAAAACATGGAAGAAATTTGGCATGTTATGTGGGTCATTTATGGAAATCAAGAACACGATTTAACATTAATATACATAAAAATGACTAGAAATTATGCACCATGAATCCAGATCAGTTTGTGGCTTTTTAAACTCCATTGTATAATACAAAGCATTTTCTCTGTGAGGGACAGAAAAATTCAGGTGGAAAAAAAAATAATTACCAGATAGAAATCTTAGCTTAGTTGAAGCTATGTCATATATTAATGTTATTCTCAACACAGCAGGACATTGGTAAATAAGATTTACATCTCTGAATGTTAATTTTTAAAAGGGAAAACTAACACCTCTCCTTCAAATGCACACTGACTCCCATGGGTTTGTGAATTCAGGTAAAATTAAATGCAGACCTATATGCACCACATATGGGATTATCCTTGCTTTTAAAAAGGAGGAAGCAAATAATAGGTATTACATTGACTGAAAAGAAATGCAAACACCAGAGACAGTTGCTTTCATTATCTGTGAACAGCTGAAAAGAAGACATATAGAAAATAAATGTCTTCCACTGGAATTAGAATCACAAAATCTCAGAATGGTTTGGAAGAGACTTTAAAGCTCATCTCATTCCACCCCCAGCCATGGGCAGGGACACCTCCCGCTATGCCAGGCTGCTCCAAGCCCCAGCCTGGCCTTGGACACTGCCACAGCTGCTCTGGGCACCCTGTGCCAGGGCCTGCCCACCCTCACAGGGAACAACTCCTGCCCAAGATCCCATCTAACCCTGTTCTCTTCTCCCCAGGGCTGCTCTTAATCGCTTATCCACCCCACCTGTAGATGTGCCTTTGATATTTGCTACAGAAAATATCAGTTTCCCAATTTTGTGATTTAGTTGGCTCTAGACTGGGGTGAGAATGGAAGCCAACCTGTGAAAAGAATGCACAACCACAGCCCAAGCCTGACTGCCTGACATGGTGAGAAGTAGCCAAGATATTCCTCATCCTTAGGGTTTAGTGCTGTCCTGTCTTCTTCCACTGACTTATCACCACTGTTTTTGAAGAGATTTTTTTCCATGGCTAAAGTGCAAAACTTACATGCAGCAATGAACCAGCACAAACTGAACATGAATTACAGGCTCCTCCCAGCCCATAGCCAGGGGAGATTTCTGCATTTATGAAGTTTTTTGAAGCTAAGAGAGCTGAACTTGGACACAAGAATTAGACACAAGATTCCTGGTATATCATACTAGGAATGGTGGCCTAGCATTCATTCTGTTTCCTCATTTCATCCTTTCAAAATCACAGTTAATTTGTCCTCTTGATTTTCTTCTTTCTGCCTTTGTATTCAGCTCTCTGGAACATTAAAAAGCTTTGAGTAGGGATGGGGGTTGACACAAACCACAAAAAAAAAAAAAAAAAAAAAATCAATCCAAGAGCTCAATATATTCAGGAGAGTGTTTTAATCCTGTGTGACTGTTCCTTCCAGGCTTCCACAGCACATCAATCTCCTACAGCCACATATTCCTTGTATGTAACCTGCCCTGGCTTTAAGGTGTTGGTTTTTTGCATCGTCACCACAAAGGAAACCGCCATAACAAAAATAATGCTCTATGAAAGCACCATCAAATAATAGGTTAAAACACTTCAGCAGGGAAAACACACCCAGGGAGCTGCAGACCATGCTCCAGTGCCTGGGAGCTGTGTCAGGACCAGCAGGAAAGCCAAACCAGTCACCCACTGCAGTGCTCCAGCTGCACATTCCCTGACTGCTGGCTGAACAGCCAAGCACAGCTGAAGATAAGCCCCCAGATTTCGGATGTGGCTCTTCTCTCCAGAGACCTATTGCTCAAAGCCTGCCCAGGAAGCTGCCTCTGGGGCTTTACAGCCCCTCGTGCCATCTGCACTGCTAGGCCCCGGTCCCCTCCCTCAGCACACTGTGTCATATTCCAGGAGTGGGAACATCTGAGTGCAGCTCCCTCCCTGGAACTGGGGGCCAACAGCCAGGCCCATGGGGGGAAATGAACGGCTGAGGTGCTGCACTCAGACTGCAGCCTGGTCTGCTGCCACCCGTGCCCCGCTGCCACCCGTGCCCTGCAGCTTCCACCAAACGCCTCTCGTGTTGCAGCTCCACATCAGACGTTTAGCACAAACATCACCCTTATCCAAAAGGATCTCTGCTGCGGCGAGGCTTCTCTCTGTGGTGTAGTTGCCAGGGAATTGTGGAGTCTTTGCAATAGTGCTGTTCCCTCAGTGCTGCCAGAGCAGCCCTGGGGCTGGCTGGAGGCTCCCAGACCCCTGCCCTGGGGTGACATCAGTGACAGCCCAGCCTGCCACCGCCAGGCTGTCGCTAGGACTAATTTAACATCGGTTTGTGCTGAGCAGGGTGTCAAACAGGTTTGGGAATCATGGTGCGCTGCTACCACTTCCCAGGTACTGTGGGCAGGCGGGACATCGGTATCAGCCCTGCTATGGGTGTGCCCAGGGACTGCCCTGCCCAGCCAAGGGGCTCCCTCTGCCCACAGCACCTGCGGGGCTCAGCCAGTGCCACTCCTGCCCTTGATGCTCTTGCCCTTGGCCGTTCCTGCCCTTGATGCTGCTGCCTCTCATGCTCTGTGAACACTGAGCCCCTTCATTGCCCTGTTGGGCAGCGCATCTCCCCATTTTCCTTGGCACCGGAGTGTGCCCATGGACACAGGGCTGAATTCAGACAAGCTGTTGAGAAGTTTGTAACCCTGCTGATGTCCAAATCAATGGCTTTGCCATGAACATACCTGTGAATGAAGTCAGTGCACTGAAATCACTTTTACTGAAGATGTATTTCCTCAACAAACAAAAAAATATTAAGAAAAAACACCTGGCACAGTGAATCCACCCGGGTGGTGTGTGCCCTACCTGCTCTTCTCACACAACACCTCAAGTTCACAGACTTACTGCCCCGCATAAAAGAAGAAAATTAATAACAAGGCTAAACTCTTTCCACAGGACAGTGTAATGTCATTCCTGAAACTCATTTGCTACTCCTTACTTCTCTTGATTTAACTCTTCCTATTTCTTGACATGCCTCAACTCGGACTCTGACTCTCTAAGCCTCAGAAGTCTAAATTCAGTAATAACATGTCGAAGATATGTTCCATATTTTGAAATATATTTAATATCTATTGAAGTTAATTTTCTTATAACAAAGTATATGTTATTGGCTGCCAAAGAAAATACATTCTGTTCTTATAAATTAGATATTGATGAAGCTCATTTGGATAAGACAAAGATATTTTTGCATTACTGGAATAATGTTACACTTTCAACCTCTCTCAATAATGCAAAACCCACCTAAATTCCATTGGAAATGTTGAACAAAAGGTAAAAATTATAAAATAAAATTATTTTATCAACAGCAGTTAGATACAGCAAACAGTTGTAGATTATTTTCTTGGATATATTTTTATTTGGAAAAAAAAATCTGTAGTTTAACATTATATTAAATTACAAAATAACCCCCAAACATTCCTCAAAGGACAAGTATTGCTGGCATTTATGTTAAATGTTGAGTGTGTGGGGATATAGAGAAAAAAAGAATAAAAACATAACAAATGCCCACTATTTCCTCCAAATCTGATATACCCGTTTATGATTCACAATCATGAGATGTTACCATGTCTTTGTAAAATCAACAAATTTGGTCTGAATCCACTACTGCTCTTTAAACTTCTGATTTTCTGCTGCATACATAAAGCCCACTTCCTCCAACATGTTCCACATAAACGATGGAGGAAAACCATAAATAATAAAACTACAGCTCTGTTTTTTATCTTGCTCTGTAAAAGCAAAATGTGTTAGCAAGAACTAATCCTGCAGTCTGCTGCTCTGGCTCTCTTTTATCTAGTTTTTGTTTAGGTTTTGTTGAAATCAACACCTTCTATCAGGGTAAGAATTCCTGTTTCATTTGTTTGCTCATTAGGAACAAGAAAGTGCATATTCCAGGAAGGCTTGATGTACAGATGAAGCTGTCAAGAGCAATGTGAATTCTAACAGAGTCGTTTCTCAAATGTGATAATTACTGTTTATTTTATAGGCTTACACATGACATCCCATTATTAAAGTAACTCCCACTTCAGCTTTTATTATTACCCACACTTTTCAATCTCTTATCGACCCCAAGCAAAACTGTATTTTTCTGCACAGCAACAACAAAAAGCTAACACTCAACATTTACTTTACCAGGAATTATTCTCCAAGCTATTTCCACATTTTAAAAGGTGCCTCATTTGAAAATACCGATGGCTTCCATTAGGGATTGAAATTGCCCTTTAGAATAGACTGGATAAATCAAAGTGTGGGGAGAACCAGTAGGACTTTCAAAAGCATTTTGGAGCTAGTCCAGCTGAGCTCCCACACAGATCAATGAGGAGTTTAGCATCACTTTCCAGGACAGTAGCAACAGGAAGGGAAAAGCCATGTAGTTACTTTATGCAGAATTGCATGCCATGACCTTGGATAATTATGGGGAAACCACAGACCTCCTAAAAATCTGTCCCTGGTACATCTGGGCCACCCCACATGCTCTGAGTTCAGAAACAAAATGTGGGACCCCTGTGCTTCACAGGAGCTGATGGCAGGTGGTCACAGAACCTCCTCAGAAGGGTTTGGCAGCAGATCCTCTCCCCAGACATCGTTACTGTCTTCTTTATTCTTTATTCTTCCATGAGTGTGAAGTGATGGCCTGTCACAATTTCGTTTGAGCCATGTTTCTCCTGAATGAAATGTCACTGCAAGTGGAGATAACACAGCTGTCCCACCACCTACACGCAGGAAACACCAAAGCTCTGCAAACCCCTAGAGGTGCAGCTCATTCTTCCCTATGCATGTGTCACTATAGCAGGAGAGCAAGGAGAGGGAAAAAAAGGGCATCCAAAAGTTAAAACTGGCAAGTACAGAGTAAATTAAAAACTCAATAACCACAACCTTAGGATGACTCTCTATCCGCAAGGGGGAAAAAGGGGGGGAAAAGTGGAAATTCTGTAGATTAGGTGAGACAGGAAGAATAATGAAGTGTCCTGTGCAGGGCCAGAAGTTGTACTTGATGATCTTGTGGGTCCCTTCCAACTCAGGATATTCTATGATTTTATGACAATCTGAGAGGACCAGCAGTGGTTAATAACAGGAGCAGAGCACATGCTGGATTGTGTCCTGAGGGAAGCAAGCAAGAAGGGGGTTAAAAAGAGCAGAAAAGTCAAAGAAATCAGTGCAGAGTCCACACCTGAACTTTGTCAAAAGGGAGAGGAGATAGAGGGTCTTACAGACCTTGGGCTCTCACCTGGCCTGTGAAATAGGTGTTCTTTCTCTTCCATGCATGATGGGGTTTTGATTAGATATACTTTCAGAGATGCAGTGTCATGGCAAAGCACATGAGAAATCTTCACAATACAGCAAGTTTGGCAGCAAACGTAGGATTTTAGGGGATTTTCACTGAAAAAAACTCAGAAAGCAGAGCTGATTGAAAACTTTTGAGATCTGTTAGAGATTCCAACAGTGAAGGCAGCACACATACAACAAAGGACTGGCCCTGGGATTTATCTTAAAGAGCTTCATGAAAGAGAGGTTTGTAAGGGATGGAATGTCAGGACAAGGGGGAATGGCTGCCAGTGGCAGAGGGCAGGGCTGGCAGGGATCTTGGGCAGGAATTGTTCCCTGGCAGGGTGGGCAGGCCCTGGCACAGGGTGCCCAGAGCAGCTGTGGCTGCCCCTGGATCCCTGGCAGTGCCCAAGGGCAGGTTGGACATTGGGGCTGGAGCAGCCTGGGACAGTGGGAGGTGTCTGGGTGGGGTGGAACTGGATGGGCTTTAATGTCCCTTCCAACCAAACTATTCTGAGATTCCATGATTCTATGATTTGGCCAGGCTTTGTCCTGACAAACGCTTTACTTCCTCTTTGGTAGGACACCACCACTCCTGAGGATCCCAGGGCTTTCCCCATCAAGCCACACACGCAAACACATTCCCACACTGCTGCCAAGCTTCTTCACACCTACAGCTTTGACAAATGTTCCATTATTTGGGGATGTTCAAATTTTCTCACTGTGGAAAAAGTCCTGAAGAGAGGAACACTAATGAATATAAAAGATCTATGTCTGAAGTTAAAACAATAAATCCTGTAAAATTTTGCTGCATGGAAATGTTCAGTTACTGCCAGAACCAGGGATATGCCCAGCATTCAGCACTGATATTGTTCTGACTTCTCTGCTCCACTTGTTACTCTTTCAGTTCTACTGCTTTTCTTTCTCAGAAAGTGAAAGTCATATTAGAATTTTTAACTTTTTTTTCTTTCAGTAGTCTGGACTACTATAATTATACTCAATGTCTTTATTGCCATCTACCTTCCAGATGTCTCTGATGAAAAAATGGAAAAGCTAATATAGAATAATAAAAATTACCAGATCTCTTACTCTTTAAGTGATTGAAGGCTTCCTCCTCCATAATAATATGCAGCATCCTCCCAACTATCCACCACATTCTGTGATATAGAATAATGCAGAGATTTGTAAACCCTTGAGAAGCACTTTTGATGTTAAGGTTTTTATATTCCTTTGATCAGAGATTAGATGCTAAAATGCAGTAAAAAGGATTGTTTGATGATACACAATGAACTTTAAGAGCTAAAAAGGGGAAAACCCTCTAAAATATCAAATTTATAGGGCACCACAGCTGAAATTGAACCCAACTTTTAGCATGAACACATAGAAAACTAATCTAGAATTTCACCTGAAACATTTCCTAAGTGAACTTTTTTATTCAACTGATGAGAATATGATAAACAGGCCTCAAATGAGTATTGGCATGTTCTACTCTGGATTTCATTATATCATTGAATTCTAATGTTTTGGGAGAGGTGTCACATAGAACTGAATTAATATTCACCAGAAATTGCAACTGTAACAAAATTCAGGATAGGATATAACACCCATCTCCTACTGCATTTTTTCTATTACATCGTCAGACACCTTCATAGTAACATAGAAATGGCAAGAATATACCACCTTCAGTCTTGATTTCTTACTTGATTTAGGGAATACGTGGGGTTTTTTTAAGCAAGATATTCATATCAAGACATTATAAAGCCCAATGATTGAAGGCTGGTTATATTGATTTTTTTTTATATATATTGATTC
>VZUI01033568.1:0-40658 GCA_013401135.1 Cettia cetti
GGGGCGCGGGGGCAGCGCCGGCGTTCCCCCGGCGGAGCGAGGGGCGGGCGGCCGCGGCTCGCCGGCCCCTCCGCCCTCGGAGCCGCGCTACCAGCGCCTCGCCTCGGGCGGCGAAGGGCAGGGCCCTCGCCCCCGCCATGGAGAGCGGGATGCCGCTGTCGGGCGGGCAGCGAGCGCTGATCCGGGAGAGCTGGCAGCGGGTGAACGACAGCCCCGTGCAGCACGGCCTCGTCCTCTTCACCAGGTGAGGGGCGCGATGCGGCCACCGACACCCCGGTCCCGACCCGTGCGGGAGGGATGGACGGGCTCCGCTTCTTGGAGAGAAACGCTTCCCTGCGCTTGGCGATGGCCCCCGGCCGACTCCCCTGCCCTGGCCTCTCTCCCCTCCCGTGGCCGGCGGTCCCCGGGGAGCCGAAGCCGCTCCGCCGCCAAGCCGCAGGCGCCGTGGGGCAGCGGCGTGGGGCAGGGCTGGGCTCCGCTCCGCGCTGCTGCCCTGCCTTTCCCATCCTTGGCGAGTGAGAACTTTGCCACGCGGAAACGGAGAGGAGCGGCGAGCGGGTTTTGTGCGTTCCTGCCCGCTCATCCCCTGCCTTGTCACCGCGACTTCTGCTCTTCGAAGGGCTGTGTGTCCCCTTGGCTCTGAGGAGTGTATGGAAGGGGCAGCCCGATCATTCCCTGATCGGGGAAGTGCCGTGCAGCCCCAGCACAGACCTGGCCGCCAAGGAGGGATTCAGTCACAGGGCAGAGGAAATGGTGTGCCGGGTGGAATGGCTGATACCCAGCTCTTGCCTCTCCTCAGCAGATTAATCTATCAATTATGTGAAGAGAAAAAAAAGGGGAAATCAATGAAAAGTCGTTTACAAAGGACATTTGGAGAGCTGATGAGCAGCTTCCTGTACAAGAGGGATCCAAATCTACCAGAGCAGGACTAAATCAGTGACAACACTGTGCGGGAGAGGGGTGCAATAGTTTGATGTGCAGGATGAGGAGAAGAGAGACTGTCTTGCCTCAGTTTCTGGAGGCCTGTTATATCTGAGTGGCTGCTGACATACACTGGCAAGGGAGGATGAGGCAGGGAGCAGGGGCAGAGGAAATAGGAGCTGGTGATGGTGTTGGGGAGTGGGGCATCAGCTGAGTTTGTACATGCCCCCCTTGGTCCAGATGACTGCTGCATCTTGTAGGACTTCACTGATTTGGGAGCTTTTGGGTGCAAGGGGATCAAAAAGTGGGAATGGGAATAGTTGCGACAACAGCCGAGACTGAGAAGGGCTAGGCTGGGAGGAATTGCAGAAGGTTGGGACTAGTTCTCAGGTGCCATGAATACATATCCAAGAGCTGGGGTTATGGGCTAGAGAAACAGAAATGGTTTTGTCTATACGTAATCTGGATCTCCCCAAATGAAAAGTTTTCAGAACTTTTGGATCTTTTACAGATGGGGAGGGATCAGTAGGTGGGAAGGGAGGCAGAAGTGAGCTGTGGGTGTGCTGCTGATGGGGTGAGTGGGACTTTAAATAAAGCTGAGAAAGTGAGAAGATGGGGTGTTCTTTCTTGCTGTTGCAGGCTGTTCGACTTGGATCCTGACCTGCTGCCCCTTTTCCAGTACAACTGCAAGCAGTTTGCCAGCCCTCAGGAGTGCCTCTCTGCCCCTGAGTTCCTGGATCACATCAGGAAGGTGAGAGAAGCCTGTGGCATGGCTGGAACAGTCTCCATGGAGGAAGAAACTCCTAGGCAATGATTTGGGACTGTGGTGTGCCTGACCAGGGAACACATGGGAAGTCTCCTCCTGAGATGGCAACTGCAGGAGGTTACTCAGGCTAGCAGAAGGCCAGGACAAAGTGTCCTACAACAGTGTGTGTGGGGGGGATGAGAAGACAGGTTATGGTGGCTAAGAGGCACCGTGCTGATTTCCATGTCTTCATCTGAGAGTGGATTGCTTCCTGTGAAAGCTGAAAGAATCCTTCTCCTACTGTGGAGGTGCCTCAAGGAGCTCACCTGTGTCCAGATGAACACTGAAGCTCTCTGCCTGGCCACACGCTGACCAGGAGGTGGCACAGAGCTGGGCAGTGAGCCAGGCTACCCTGGTCCCACTGCTGTGGAGAGGTTTTGGTGCAGCTGCAGAGCCAGAAGACCCACAGCACCTCTCAGAGCGCCTCCAAGGGAGTGTTGCAGTACACATTTCCCTCCCCAACAGAGAAAGGAGCAACCCTGAGGTTGCATGCACAGTACACCTGGTGCAGCAGAGACCCTTTGCTGAACCCTGAAGAGAAGCCACACTGGGACAAAGCACAGCCTTGGCTAGCAGATGCCTTCATAAACTGCCCGGCTCTGTCTTTAAACCAGTTTGGTGCTTTGCTTGCCTGTCTTTGTTCCTTGTTATGAGGCTGTTTCAGGACTGAGCTCCTCTGATAGCTGCAAGCTTTTTGTTATTTTCCAGCCTCTCTTTATTGGCAAAGTTAAGATTATTGCCTTGAGTTCTTTGCTCTAGTTGGAGAAAAATTGCCTGTTGAAATTACAGAGCACAGTTCTATCACCTCTTGGCTTTGCCAAGATAACCATGCCCTGGCTTTAATCTTGTCTTCTAATTTGTTGTGTCTGTTCCCTTCATCCTTCATTAAATCTTTTCTGTCCTGTTTCCATTTGACTCTTAATGCTCCTGGGAGACTATTGTATATGTTTATGTACATATATGTTTATATCGTACCAGACCAGGTCAAGAGTTTCCATGCAGTTGTCCTGGGGTCCTAGGAGTTGTAATGAATGCATCAGCATTATGCCTTAACATGCAACTGCTCTGCTGTGGGGCTGTTTATCCCCTCTGGGAGAGCATGGTCAGCAGTGCTGCTTGCTGCGCAGCTCTGGTAGTGTCCCATGGAAGGATGTGGTGTGTGCTGCTGCCGGCCTCACTGATGTGACACACGGATCACTGTAGAGCATAGGAAAGCTCAGAGGGCATCTGGGCTGGGAGGGGATCAGGCTGACAAGGGTGAAGTAGAGGGTCAGCCATTTTGTTTCCTTTGGGAGGGAAGCAGAACCTTTCTGTTAATGCCACTGCCTTTTTGCTCCTGTGCTAGGTGATGCTAGTGATTGATGCTGCTGTGAGCCACCTGGAGAACTTGTCCTGCTTGGAAGAGTATCTCTGCAACCTTGGCAAGAAGCACCAGGCAGTTGGTGTGAAGGTTGAGTCTTTCTCGGTGAGGTGTTCTCTCCTGTCTCGCTGTGGCTGTGTTTGTTCACCCTGCCTGCAGCCCTCAGCTGTCCCCATCCTTCCTCTGGGTTCAGCTGTCTGGAGAGAAAGCTGACGGCTCAGGGTACCCTGTCCCAGGTGCTGATACCAATGTAGTGATACTGCCCCAATGAGGGAAACCTTTGAGTGTCCTTTGTTTTCTGCCCTTGCCCAGTAAGCCCAGGCAGAAAGGATAGATGGGAGCAAAGCATTTCCTCTGTTTGAAGAGGACCGTGGTTTAAGACACTGAAGCCTCTCCTGTGCCACAGGGCTGCAGGCTCAGCCTTTGCCCTGGAGATCCTTTGTGTCTAATGCTCTGGGCAAACCACCACACCCGGAAAAGGGAGCATCCAACCCTTGTGTCTGCACCAGGATGGAGTTGCTGCACCTCAGCCCCTGCTTCCTCCATGCCAGTAACACCCAAGTGTCTTCCATATTAAACCCCTGATTACTCCTCCCCTGCTATCAAGCATGGACAGAAATGCAGTGGGGAAGTGCGGATTGAAGAAAAGCCTTCTAAGCCAAACATGGCTCATTCCTGATATTGCTAGCTTTTGTTCTCTTCAGGAGCAGGGTCCCTTTTGTTTGGGGTCGTGATCCCTACCAGCTCTGCACTCAGGGAGGGGTGCTCCTGCATGGGGCTGCTCACAGCTCTCTGAGGAGCAGTGCCCTGTAGAGAAGCCTGAGAGGCACTGAGACATGCCCTAAGCATCAGGTGTGGAGTCTGATCCACTCTCCTGACATCAGGGCATTGCTCAGCTCTGCTGCTCCACTGCTATGCCAAGGGATAGGACCAACTGCCTGCATCTGGGAGCCACAGAAACTGGATGTGTACCTCTCCCTTGGTGTTACATGTGCAGTGTCAGCCCTTGCTCCCTGACTTCCACTCTGCACTCGTGCACGGTGAGGGCCAGCATAGGGCAGGGGGAGAGGATGACATGGGCTGATTCTGGCCCCCCTCTGATGAGCAGGGACTGGAGGGGCCTGGTACTGTTGGTGGAAGAGGAGTGGGTGCCCTGCAACTGGAGAAGTCAAAAAAGGTGGCAAAGCGAGATGAGAAACTACATGTTATCCTCTGGTGCTGAGCTTGACACCTCCTTGTTTGGTTTGCAGACTGTCGGCGAGTCCTTGCTGTACATGCTGGAGAAATGCCTTGGTGCTGCCTTCAGCCCAGAGGTGCAGGAAGCTTGGAGCAAACTCTACAATGCTGTGGTGAAAGCCATGCAACGTGGCTGGGAGACCCTCCCAGAAGGGGACTAGATCCTGCCAGCCATCCCTATCCCTGACCATGCAGCAGTCCTGAGCACGGGGAGTCTCATGCCACACTCGCTGCTTCTCCCCACCTCTGTCTTTCGGTGTGCACCAGCCCATGGCTGCCTCTGCCACTCACCACGTGCTGTGGGGCTCTCACATGGTTCCACCCTGCTTCAACATGAGCATGTCTCTGTCTTTGCTAAGGGCTGGCAGGGCATGTCCCTGCAGTGAAGCCTGGCAGTGCCACAACACAGGTATGCCACCCTGCCCCAAGTACCTTCAGGAGCACCAACAACCATGTACCTACTCTGGGTTTTAGCTTGCTCATCTTCCCCCCTCTTGCTACTCACCCTAGGCAGGTGACAGCTGGCATAGGCCTCTTGGGCTTATTTGCCCAAAATCCCATTTCTGTGCTTTACCTGCCAGGTCTGACACTGCTCAGTCCTCCTGTGCTGCTGTACCTGGTTCAGCTGTGGCAGAGACAGATTTGGCTCCATCCAGGTCAAAAGGCAGCAAGAGAGCGAGGCTGGTCACACCACGTGGCTGTCCTCAGACCCTGCACAGAGTTTTCCCCCTCTCCCTTCATCAATATATCATTACCAGATGGTTAATCCTGGTGCTTTCTTCTGCCTCTGACCTAGATGGGATCCCTGGCTTTTACCTGTGTCAGGTTGGCCACAACACAGTACGTTTCCTAGGGATGCTGCAGGCAGTGTTGTCACATTAATCCCAAGGTGAGACTACTTTTGGCAGGGTTGGGCTGCCAGCTGAAAGGCTTTGTGTTTATTTGGCCAGTTGTTTTAACCTTACAGCCATTTGAAATGCAGCAGCAACAGCAGCAGTAGCAATGTCTGTTTACTGCTTTCTGCTAAGAAAAATAAAGTAAATCCAAAGAAAAGATGTCTTAAAATAAAAATGAAGGTTGCAATCGTGTCATAGCAACAGCTTCCAGAAATTGTGGCTCTTGGCCAGAGGAAGCATAGCTGGAATCTTTCTGCTGATGCTGTCAGAATCTGGAGCGCTTCCCAGCTGCTCACAGTGCCCATCTGCAGAGTTCCTCACTCTCACAGGAGCAAGGAGATAGCATCTGCTAGAAGAAATCCCAAAAGACTGCTGAGGGGCAGCACCTGAGGGCTCTGTGAAGGGGCTGAACTTGAGCCCTTTGAGAAAGAATTCATTTTTATGGGGAAGTCACTGTGAAACAAGCAGAACCATGTTTCTAGCCACCACTAGCCCCAGAGCAAGGACATGAAGAAATTATTTAGTTACAGGCAGCACCTTTTTTTTGCCTCTTCTTCAGGACAGGAGGAGCCTAGTGTTAAGATGGTTCTGTTCTGAGGACACATTCCTGCTATTCTCAGATGTCCACTCTGGGGCAGGAGAAGGCTGCCTGCTCAACATAACTGAGGACTCTTAGGCCTGTGCCATGGAGGGGATGATGAGGTGCCCTGTGAGATGGGTCTCCAGTTCCCTGCCACCAGGCCTGATGGTAGCCATGGGCTTCCAGCAAGGAAAAAGCCCTCCAGCTGTGTTTGCAAGGCAAGCTAATAGATTTGTGAAACAGGCGGTGAACATCCCCGTGTTCTTTGTCCTCCCCATGGTTCCATGTTCTGCCTCTTCAGCCCTGCAGTGTGGGGATGTGCATCCTGGCCCATGGCTCTCTCCATCAGCTGGGTCAGGTGGAGTCCTCCCCATTCCTGCACCCAGCAGTGAGGGATGGAGGAGCTGGGGCGAGACGCTAGCCTTGACGGCACGGTATGGGGCAGGAGGGTTTGGGAATGGGGATGTCCTCTTTGCAGCCCTGTTAAGGGGCATCAGCCTTCAGCATCAAGGGAGTGGGACACCTTCTGGCTCCATGTGACAAGTAGGCAGCTGTGTGATGGGTGGGGTGTGGGTGTTACTGCCCAAACAATCCCTGCTCCCCCTAGCTTTCCCAGCTTGACTTCTGCTCTTCTGTGCCACATTTTGTGTAACTCCCAAGAGAACTGAACTAGTCTGTGTGCCTCCTATACCCAGCTGTACTGTTTATTAAAAAACAACAGTGAGTCTTAGCTGGTTTTGATGCCTTGTGTTTATTTTAATATAAAAGGCCTAAACAGACCAGAAAACAAGTATGACTGAGAAGGGCTTACTGTTTTCTTCTTGATTATGGCTTTGGAGATATTGGTCACTGGGAGCACTTGTGTAATGCAGCTTGACTGACATGAGAAAGCATCCACCAGCAAAAGTGTGTTGGGAGCTTTTGTACCTGGTAATGGAATGGGTGAGCAGTGAAGGGGCTGACAGATTGCTCAGACCCTTCAAGTATAATAATTTCTAATGGAATCAGAATTTTAAGCAATCAGCCTAAAAATCCCTTTTTTGTTGTTCAGCTGCTGCTTTTGTTTTTTGACAAAGCATTGGCTCACCTATTGCTGGTGACGTGCTGCTGGTTACCCACTGGTGGTCATGTGCAGCAGCAGAGCATGGCCTCATAACAAAATCCTGTCTGGCTCCATGGAGCATCATTCACCCTGCCAGCTGGATTGCAGAGTCATTCCAGCAGCCCTGCCCAGGGAGAAGGGTGAGGATGCAGGAGGTTGTGTCTTCTAGCATGTTCAAGATTTGATATGATGGGTTTCCAGCCCTGTGACAGTTGGGCCCTTGATGCTGAAGAATGGTGCCTAGAGTGGGGAAGCCAGCTCAGGGTCTGTAGTAGCATCTCCCAAAGACTGGAAAACCCAGCCCTGGCTCAGGAGAGAAGGGAAAACATCCTAGGAGAGCTACGCTGCTCATTTAGGATGGGCTTGTTCCACAAGACAATGTGTGATGGGCTGTGAAGGACAAGAAGAGCAGCAGAGATCTGAATGCAAAGAAACACCCCCTTTGAATTATTGTTAAGTTTTGCAGCACTTCCTGGCCTCAGGACCGGTGGTGGGAGCCCAAACCTGGCACTACAGGGAAGGGCCGGCAAGGCAGCCTCCAGAAGCACTCCCATCTTTGCCTGTGCCAGCAGGGCGGTTTGCACAGCTCCCACAAACTGCCCCTGTGCTGTGGCTCTGCCCCGTGGGGATGCTCCCGCCACTGCTTGCCACCAGCTGCCACAGTGGCAGACTCCGTGCGATTGCTGGGCCCCGGCTGTGAGGGATTCTGAGTGTGCAGGCTGCCATCAGGGAGCGGGTTCCTGGGTGGATTTCACGGCAGAGGTGCAGCGTGATGGGGCTGACACCCCCTCCCTGGGCCGTGCCGAGTTTCCCGGTGGGAAGGCTGGGAAAGCTGCGACTGGCGGCCATTACACCCTTGCTCACAGCCAGAACTCCTGCCCCGCTCCCCGGCACAGCAATGCCCTGTGTTAACTCTATCTACCACTCACTACAAACCAGGAGGGGCCTCTGTAGGGGCATGTGATGGGGTTTTAATTTTCCAGTTTTTTACCCAAAGGGAAGTCCTCTTGCCTTTTGCCCTGTGCCATAACCAGAGTGGCAGGGCTCACCCTGGGGAAGCTGTGGAGGAGCCAACAGGAGGAACCTGCTGAAACCAGAGGCAAATCATTCAAGTAGGAATTCAGGTCAAAATCATGTGTCTTTTTTGAGGGAGGAGGGCAGAAAAAAGCACTGTTCTCTCAAAATCTAGAGAAGCACTTCCAAAATGGTGTTCACCCCCTTCCCTGAGATTTGCTGGTGGGGAGCTCAGCTTTGGGAACATCTGCTCCATTCTCAGATGGCATGGGTTCCTCCTGCCCCTGACTCTTGCTGTGGTCACAGAGGGGCTCCAGGCCACCCTCCTGCTACCTTCAAGCAGCATCTGCACCTTTGGTGGTGATCTGAGCCAGCTCTGCCAATTAAGTGACTGCTGACAGAAGGTGGGCAAGAAAGGCACATGACTGTCCCAGGACTGCAACCCATCCCCAATGGAGGGATGGTGCTAAGGGCTGTGCCAGTCTATCTGGGTCACAGTGAGGTGCTCTTCCACTCCTAAAACTTTGCTGCTTCTGCCCACTTGTTGGGGTTTGTTTTTATGGGGAGCATAGTGGGCTGTCTGGAGGTGGGGATGTGTCCAAGCAGTCTCCTTGCCACTGACGCCTCTGCAGGACATCCCCAGGCAGGGTCAAAAAGAGCCCAGGTGGGAAATGGCAAGGGTTCCCCCTAAACCAGTGCCAGGAAGGACGCATGGGGGTAATGATGCCAGGCAGCAGCTGGGTGAAGTCATTTTATTCAAGGCACGGTCATAGCAATAAATCACAAGAAGGTACAGACCTCTGGCACATTCCTACAGGGGGGCAGCCAAGGGCAATCAGACCAGCAGCCCGAGCTCCCGAGGACGCAGTGCCACTAACAGGCACTTGCTTCTACCCTCAG
This sequence comes from Cettia cetti, assembly GCA_013401135.1. NCBI lineage: Eukaryota > Metazoa > Chordata > Aves > Passeriformes > Sylviidae > Cettia > Cettia cetti. The sequence goes on from VZUI01033568.1 coordinate 8,815, forward strand.
AGAGGCCACCAGCATCCCCGTGCCCTGCCTGGGGCTGCCTCTGCAGCAGGCAGTGAGGGGAGCAGCTGAGCCATGGGCAGCCATGTGGGCATGTAGGCAGGAGGCCAAAAACCCCCCAGGGAATTTTTTGGGGTTGGAAGGGTGCATCAGAGCTCAAGGCTCCCCCAAGGCAACCACTTTGTGGCTAGTGTGCTGCAGCCACCGCCCCAGCATGCAGGAGCGTGGGTGGGAAGGGGGCCATGGACTGCCAGCCAGCTGAGCTGGGACCCACCAGCCCCACAGGAATGTCCTAAGGGCCCCCTTGATGCTCTCACTGCTGGGCTGCCTTTTAACCTCCCCCTCAGCCCAGAACTGGCACACTATCCCTCCTCCCAGTGGCACTACTAATGCTAACCAGTGCCTTGGCTGAGCATCTGCCTTTGCACAACAGCACTCCCCATGCCAACAGCCCTGGTGCTGGCAGAGCTGCACCTTCCTCCCTTCCCTCCCTGCACTGCCCTGGGACGGTGGCAAATCTAATTGCTCTGAAGCTAGCAGGAGAATTAGGGACAGGAAAATCAGCCCTGAGGCCAAAGCAGAGCTGAGTGAGGAGCCAGCATGCCCAGGTGGACTATGGTGGGAGAGGAGCTGAGCAGGATGAGGATAAACCCTTGTCCCCAGGGGCCACCACAGCTACTCTGTATGAGCTGGAAAACTCCAGGGATGCTGTCTGGGCAGGTAATGGTGCATTTACACTAATCACAGCAGGACTCACACTCAAGAGGCAGTGTGCCTACTGGGGGAGCATCCCACATCTGCAGCTTGTGGACAAGGGGCAGGCACGAGGTAGTGGACCAGGAGGATCTGGAAGTCCAGGCTAGCCTCCACCTGTCCCCCCTGTTCTGTTGCATTAGGATAGAGCTATCCTGGGTCCCATGGGTAGCCCCAGAGAGAGCATGAGCACGATGGGGTGCTGCCAGGGAAGAGGAGTGACAAGGAGCTGTCCTCAAAGCCATTAAACACACTTGTCTCTTGCCCTCCCACTTCTCTCCAAGAGCACAAGGGCACAGGCATTGTGCAGCAAGATGAGGGGATGGAGTGGGAGGTCAAGAAGAGCTGGGCTTGCATTCAATGCCTGCCATGATGCAGGGTTGTTGGTGCTCATGTAGGGGCTCCGGTGGCAGATGTAGGGACACTCACCTCCTCCACCAGAGGACACGCATGTCAGCAGTTCCTGCTAAAATGGGCAAAGCAGGGGCAGGCAGCAGCCTGTAGGCCAGTAGCAGGGAAGGCAGCAGGACAGCTGCCTGAGCAGTGGGTGGACAGAGTGAGATGCAAGGGTTAGGGGTAGCTGTCCCCTGCCACTGAGGACCCAGGGGACAGCGTGGTGGCAGGCACATTCATCTGGGCTGTCTGGGCTGCTTCCTCCTCTCAGAGGGGCCAGGGCCTCCCTCCTGCCCCCAAAAGCATTGCCTCTCAGAGAGACCCTCTCCCTATACTGCTGCACCCTCTCTTCCCACTGTGTGCTGCAAGAGGCAGGTGGGGACAGGGGGACACTAGGGGGCTCAGCCAGCGCAGGAAGCAGGGAGGACCATCAGAGCCTCCTGCCACTGCCCATGCAATGGGGTCTCTCCCTCACATCAGTCCTGTCACCTCCCTGCCCCATTAGCAAGGTGGCCCCCACCAGTGCAGGGAAGGCTCCTTCCTGCCCCCAGGCACGTCCTCTGCTCTCAGCACAGTCTGTTCTCAGCCTGTGGTGGGGATGTTCACTGGTAGCGAGCCTGGCTCTCCATCACAGGGCCGCTCCTGTACTCGCCCTCCACTGTCTCCAGCTCTGTCTCGAAGCTCTGCAGGCCCCCATCCTCCCCATCCTCCACTGGCTCCAGGTGGTTGCCCATGGTGCCATAGGACTGGTGTGCCGGAGAGGCTGCCGGGGTCAGGCTCAGCTCAGGCTCCTGCAGGACAGTGGCCACAAAGAGCTGCCCCGGGGGGCAGTGGGCCATCAGGACCCAGGGGAGCAAGAGCAGGTGGCCACAGCAGGGCTGTGGAGGGGTACTCACATTGGAGTTAGGGGTGGAGGAAACACTGCTCCGCTCCACGTCATTGAAGGCGCCCTCAGACTGGTCAGACATCTGAGGAGAAGGAGGCCATGAGGAAATCATGGCTTTGGGGGTCCAGCTTTGGCTAGGGACAGCCAGGTGCTATCTCAGATTCCCCATGGCAAGCAAGGAGGGGATGCACTGGGGTGAAGGAACAATGTGGGTGGCTGTCTGCACTCACCTGGTAGCTAGAGGGTTTCCGTGGCTGCAGCTTCTTCAGGCAGAGGCCAAAAAAGGAGAAGACGATGCAGAAAAGGAGGACCACAAAGGTGAAGAGGGTGACAGGCCGGGTGGGACCTAGAGCACAGAGACACTGGGGCAGCACATAAGCCTCCAAGAACCTGCTGCATGTCCAGCTGAGCCCCAGGGTGGTGCCTGCTTTGGGTTTTACAAGCTATCAGTCCCCTTCCCAAAATACAAGCTGACACCTCCTTCCTCTGCCAGGTCTTCACAACACCTTCCCCCTTACCACCCTCCATGCCATGCCTAACTCAAGGGTGACACCAGTGGCTTGTCACCCCCAAGCACCAGACACGACCCTCAGAAGAGGCAGGGCGCAGGCCCAAGCTCTCCCTACCGAGGCGCAGGACGGAGAAGAAGAGCAGCCAGAACATGCAGAGGATGGGGGCCACCACAACCTGGCTGATGGCAGCGACGTGGAGGCGCTGGTTCAGTTTGGTGGGGATGTACACGTAGTAAATGTTGTACCGGTCAACCATGTGCTTGAGCAGCATGTAGAGCAACCCTGGTGGGACAAGAGGAGATATTTGGGCGGAGGGCAATGGAGACAGCCAGGCCACAGGGACAGCAGGGCAGGCCCTGGGGATGATGCCCAAGGTGCCCTCCTGTACCATGCAGGAAGCCTGCACTCCCATGCTGCTGCTGGTGGCCGGGACAGGCTTGCTCGTGGGACCATGGGCATGGGATCATACTCACCAAAGGGGACGATGATGGGGCAGGTGATGCTGTAGGTCATGACAACAGAGAAGATACAGCAGGTCCAGGCGTACTCCAGTCCAAACTGGAACTGGTATGCTTGGCTCTGGGGCACAACCAACAGTGTCACTGCCGCCTCTGTCACTGCAAAGCCCGCACCTGCCTTTGCACCCTGGCCCACAGGACCGCCTCACCCCCACACGCCCCCACGGGGCCTGAAGAAGCCCCCCCCAAGCATCCCCCCAGAACCACGACAGCCTGAGTTTCCAGTGAGCGCATCTCTGCAGTGCTGGGGGTCACGAAGGCTCCCAGATGACCAGAGCCACATACCCGCTTGACATGGAGCCGCTCGGGCTCAGACTTGGCAAAGCAGAGACGAGCAGTGTAGACCAGGAGGCCTGGGATGCGCAGCAGCTCCATGGCCGTCCCAATCAAGCTGGAGGTGACTACATAGTTGACAAAGAAGGCGCCGTTGTCTGGGAGGAAAACGCACCTGCCCCAGGGACAGAGAGGTGAGACAGGGAGAGGATGCTCAGGCAGGAGCTGCAAGAGCTGCTGGTGGTGGACAACAGGTGCTCCCGCTTGCCTGGGAAGTTTGGGAGCTTCCTGCTACTCACTGGAACTTGATTTCAGCCTCATCCAGAAAGTGGGTGTCGAAGAGCCAGCGGAAAAACAGGTCCAGGCTGGAGGGGACAGAAGAGGAGCAGTTCAGACAGAAGGGGAGCTACAGAGCGATGTGAGAGACACCCAGCAGGCATATGCTTTCCCTGTCCTGAATGGGCAAGACCCTCTGCACCCTACATTGCCAGAGCAGCCCCTTCTGCCACAAGAGACCACTGTGGAGCGTGTGCTCACCTCCTAGATGGCCAGAATTGCTGTAGCTGGGGCTACACAGATACCTGACCAGGCCCTTTCAAGGGTCTGCTGAACCCAAGCAGCAGATGATCACTGCCACCAGCCCCCTTGGGTCAGCTGTGGCAGCCTGGTAAACTGCTCTGCTCCACTCCTCTGTGGGGAAGGTTTCCATCTGTGACCATGTGTGAGTGGCTCAGCATTGCTAGAGTGTTTTCCTCCCCAGAGATCACTGTTTTGGTGGCAATGGAATCCTAGCCCTTCGGGGCTGGATTGCCAGGGCAAGGGGCCTGGGTGTGATCCTGGCAGCTCGTGAGCAGGGAGAGCAGCATGGCAGGGTGGTCTGTACCTGCTCAGACCCAGTGAGGGCAGGATGATAACCATGAACACCAAGAAGAAGAAGCACTTGTGCATGGTGATCTGATTTTCACTTGACCTGCAGAGAGGGAAAGACAAGAAAAGAACATTGCACTTTCTTGGGAAAGAGCAGCAGGTGGGGTCAGGGGCTAGGCTTGGTCTCACTCTTCACCAAGGAGTTACTCCCTGCCTCACAAAGCTGTGTGCATTTGATCTATGACTCCACTGGGACCTTGCAAAGCCTCTCCTAGGCTAGGGTGTGTCACCATGAGTAATCTGCTGAATGAAAGCTCTTGTACTCCCAACCTCCTTCATCTTTGCCCTCTGCTACCATCCCTGCTGGTATAGACATCCAACAAGAGGCAGATGGGTGTCTAGTATCAGTTCATGACCTCCTGTTTCCCCTAGAAAAAGGAAGGGAGGTGGTGACAAAGCTCCTGCAAGAACTTACCAGACCAGGCACAGGGCTTGGGGCTGATGGAGGGTCAAGACAGAGAGAACACATTGTAGGAGCTGGACAGTTTCCTCTACTTTAGGCATCCTGAACCCATACCTCTGCCTTGGAGGGCGGGAAGCATGCCTGGGATGGCCCTGCTGCTGCCAGTCCACCATCACACCATCCCTCTTACAAACTTCTTCAGATCCACCTTAAAACAACCTCCCTTTGTCAGTAGCCTGAAAGTGTTCAGGACTATGGGAAGCAAATTAATCCTTTGAACATGGACTTGGGGCTCTTTCTATGGAGAGAAACACCCAGGGGGCTCTACTTCACTTTGGGGGTCTACTGCTGACTGCCTGCCTCCCTGCAGGTTGGGTTCCCCTTCCCCTGCAGTTCCTCCCATGTATGGCAGCCCTGGGGGACTGTAGGGGCCAGCCCCATTACCTTGTCCAGTGAGACTCGAAGAATGCTGAGTAGTAGACAAGGAAGGGCAAGAAGACAGAGAAGGCCCAGAGCAGCAGTGTGGGGAAAAACTGGGTGATGATGGGGTTCTGCAGAAAGAGAGATGCCAAACACCCCCTCAGCGACCCACCACAGCACAGCCATGCTGGAGACAACACATGATGGTGGAGCATTTCCTCCCTGAGCAGAGGCATTTGTTTCAGGAGGTAAGAACTTGAGGCCAGCCAAAGGCACCACAGCCATGTTCTGAGTGCCCACCCAAAAGCTCACAGGTCAGTGAGCAAGAAGGAGCTGTGCTGCTGGGAGGTGCTAACATTTCCTGAGCTCTTTCCAGACCTTTCTTCTTGAATGGACAGCAACCTGCCTAACTCCATGGACACCAGCATCAAAGCTCAGGTACTGCCCCAGGGCTCTGCCACTGGACACACAAGGAGAAGAAGATGGATAGCAAGCACAGACGCAGCCTCATCAATGACCTTGTTTCTCATCAATGCCCATCCTAGTGACAGCTCATCTTCTTAGGACAGTGTAGAGCTGGTGCCCACTCCGTCACAAATAAGCCTGGAAATTATGACCTTTCAGGAAAATTGGCATGGGTTAGGGACTACCTTGAGGCTCTCCACAGGGTGTGTGACATTGAACATGTCCATAGTGTTGACAATGATGGCTGGTGTAGTGAGGAAGAAGAGAAGGACGAACAAGCAGATATTAAGCAGAATGAATCGCACCCACCACGATGTGCCACGGACTGATAAATTCTCCCTGTAAGAGGAAAACACAACTTGGACATGATGAGGAGAAAAAGCCCTGTGTCCTGGGCCTCCCAGCACAGCTTCATGAAGCTCTGCCTCCTGCTATCTGTACCAACCATCCTGGCAGACACTGTTCTGAGCACACCTTCTTCCCCTCCCCATGCTGCTCTGCTGTCAAATGCAGAGTGCCCTGGACCAGAGAATAGCCACAGCAGAGGTCCATACCACCAGGAGGCTGTGGAAGCAGGCTGGAGAAATCAGAGTCTGGCAATAACCCCCAAACTCAGCTGGCTGGGCCCTGCCACCCTTGGAGTGATCACCCCAATCACCCCTGCTGACTTCTGCTATGGCAATAGAAGGGATTTTCAGCACTCATCACCCTGGGAAAGTGTCCTACAGATACAGATGCAGGTTCCCTACAGCTGTATGGGCTCCCTATAGCTATGGGCATAGGCTCCTTAGAGCTATGTACATGGGTTCCTTATAGGTATGGATGTGGGCTTCCCCGCGGTGTTTGCTTGTTCCCCCTCCCTCCCTCCCTCCCTCCCTCCCTCCCTCCCTCCCTCCCTTCTGCCGTGGGGGTTCACCAGATGATATCGCTGGGGGCAGGGGCATAGCGAACACCCCAGTGGTGTGACTTGACCACGGTGGTGACAGAGGACTGCTGGGGGTGCCTGCGGCAGTGGATGTGGCTGTAGTCCTTCAAAATCCTGCAGGAAGAGGGAGCCATGGGTGAGGTCTCACTTCCTGTGAGACCCTTTCCGCAGCCCTAACAGGGCACCCAACTCCACAGATGGCAAAGGCATGGAAGAGACGGACCCATTGCCTGGCTTTGGGTGGAAAAGCTGGCAAGGTGCCCCAGTTCTCTGGCAGTGGTGGCCAACAGGCTGAGGGACGTTCCCACGGCCGTTGCATGAGGGACACTCACACAGCTGTCATCCGCTCATCCTGGAAGGTGACAAAGGCCATATCAAGCCGCTTGAGTGTGATGCGGTTGCGCTCCGCATTGAACTCATCTGTGAGCTTCTCCTCCAGCTCCCCGTAGTACTGCTCAGCATCCACCTGTGGGAGCAGCCAGGGCTGTGCTGCACACTGGGCCGGGGCAGGGCTGCCGTGCTCTGCCTTGCCTGTGGTGTAGGTGTGTTGCCTGCAGCCCTGCCCACACCCTCCTACCTCATCAAAGCCACAGAAGCGGCAGCAGAAGATGCGGGCGCAGGGGTGAGTTTTGATCATGATCTTCCCCTCTTTTTGTGCCTTGGTGGTGAAGTAAAGCCGCCCCTTCATTGCTTTGCGCCTGCCAGGAAGCCGATAGCAAAGGTCATTTGGGTAGCACCAGCCATACGGACATGAAGCCAGACTGGGTGCCTTGATGTGGTGGGCAGGAGCAGCACACCCTCCCACAGAGGCAACACAGACTCACCTCTCCACATCCAGCTTCATCAGCTTGCGCACGTCAAAGCAGAACTGGACGTTGGTGACGGTGCAGCTGGGATAAGCCTCGCTGCAAGCACAGGGACATGGTGACACCAGGAGCCAAGGGACAGGGACAGTCCCTGCCACTTGCCTGCCACTCACCCAGCAAGGCTGTGGCACGTGGCTACTCACTGGAAATGCTTGATGATAAGTGAAGGGTCTGTGATCTCCTTGGGGATGTGGGTAACCATCAGTGTCCGGGCAACCTGGGATAAGAGAAGAGGCAAAGGGATCTGCAGGATGGATCTGCAGGATGGGCAGGGAACTGCAGGATATAACGCTCCCACCTTGTCCACCCAGCAGCAAGCTGCAGAACCAACTGCCACACCAGAGGCAAATCAGCACAGACCTCCTCAATGCCCGATCCCAAACCCTGAGGGCACAGCCAGACAATGCCATACCCCAGACAGATGGATACAGCAGAGCTTCAGTCTCAAGAGGCAAGACAGCAAGAGACAGAGATTTTCCTCCAGGCTGTCACTTTATGCAGAAGCTGGTGAAAATCACCCATACCTTTCCCTGCCAGCCCAGTCCCAGGCTGTTCCTAAAGACCTCTGTACCTATAGTGACCAGCATTTGTGCAAAGCAAGAAGTTGTCCATTAGCACTGAACAAGGCAGGGTTGGAGGAGGGGTGGTTTCTCACCTTCTCATTCTCTCTGTATTCCAGGTGGACAGAGTGGTGAGCCATGCAAAGGATGGTGAAGATAAAATATATGAGGGCGAAGATGCTGTGCAGCCACAGGAGACGGTCTCTGGAAGAGAGGAAGTGGGGATCAATGAGCACTGTGGTGAGCATGTGGCATGGGGACCAGCCTGGCACTCCACATCTCACCTATGGCCACCCTTTCCACCCAGCAGGACTTCCCTGTGCCAGCTGTCAGACACTCACCCAGAACTAGAGGGGCAGCACCCAGGCTGTTGACTGAGATACTACAGAAATGAGCCCACACAACATCCTCAAGAGCACTTCTGTCAGCAGTGGGGTGCAACAAGCAGTGCCACTGGCTTGGCTGCCCTGACTGTGCTCATGTAGTACAGAGAGACAGGAGAGCTACTGTGAGTGGTGTGCTGCTCACATGGACCTGTCCCTGTCCCCAGCATGAGGCTGTGGTGAGTTCTGTGTCTAGGTGCTTCCAGCAGTGCCCACCACAGCAGCAGCACACAGAGGCCCCCTGCCTATGGGAGCACCTACTGAGTTGGGATGTTGGCGATGGTTGTCCGGCCGAAGTGGGTGGGATTGTGTCCTGCAGAGGAAGAGGAGAAGCAGAAGGTTAATGGAACCAGTGCAGTGTGCATGTCCATACTGCAGTATTGGCACTTTGCTCCCTTCTTTTCCATCTCCCAGGTCCCCACTGCCCTGAATTTCCCAGCCTCTTATGTTCCTCTGTCACCCAGCTGATAGTGGGCTCCTGCTCACATGGGGGCTTCTGAGAGAGGGGGTTTTTTGCCTTTTTTCCCCAGAGGCATAGTGCTTGCCCAAAGGCTTGGAAGCTTGCATGGCACTCCTGAGTCCTCCTGTGACTAGGGAAGCACCTACCCAGGAGGTCCCCTGAGAAGTTGACAGGCAGGATAACAGCCACGGAGAGCACACAAATCAACATCAGCAAGACCAGGAGGTGCCGCTGGAAGGAGAGGTAGGTGGTGGCATCGATCCCACACTTGCTCTGAATCTCCTCATCCCTGGAGAGAGGCAGGTGGGGGTCAGTGCTGGTGGTTCCTTCCCACCACCACCTCCCACTATGGGGACACTGGCTTGCTCCAGTCTCCCACAGCCCACACCAACTCATGACATCCTGGCTGTGGCACAAAGGATTTAAGCACAGAGGGAATGAGGGACCCAAGGAGCCCTCCAGCTGAAATCTCATTACAGGATTGGTTCCTATCAGGAGAGTCTGAAGCCCTTTTCTTTGGGATAGGACCTAGCAGCCAGGAGGAAATGCAGAGGTGAGCTCTCTGCTCTCTCGTCAGTGTGGATGTTTTAGGAGGGCTCTCCTCTGCCACTGGCCACCACCTGTGGGCACCAGCTCCCCATGGGCAGTGGTGGGGCACGACCATAATGCCAAGGACACACACTTACTTCATCTGGTAGATAGAAAGGAGCCAGGAACAGAATCCCTAGAAGGAAAAAGAGTCAGGATGAGACAAGGGCAACCACCCCCACCTCCCCGGTGAGGGACTGGGTCACAACATATGCTGGGGAAACATGCAGAGGTGGTGCAGTGCCTATGGCCAGGGGGTTGAGCAAATGGAGGCAGTGCCCAAGGCAGCTCAGCAATGCTTGGCCTAGTGGCAAAGGCAGCTAACTCAGGAGAAGCAAGGAAAACACACTCCAAAGAGCTGATAGGAAGCTGAGCACAACCTCTCTTCCAGGTGATGAAAGCCCTGAGGGACCATACACCTTCCTGAAAGTAGTGATAAAAGAATTTCTGTGAGTGGGGACAAGGAGTCTGCTGAGGCAGGGGTATAAACGGACAGGGAAGTCTCTCTACAAAGGTCAGGTTGTCAACTTTTGGCTGCAGAAGGATTTGCAGAGTAAGCTGAGGTCAAGCATTAACCCACTGTTTCAAGGGTAACTTGCTGGACCTCAGCTTTCTTTGAATATTAAGGAGCATCACTGACTCCTGCTTCCAGAGCTCCCTCCTCTTCCCCTTCCATGACAGTCCCTAACATTCAATGCACTTTTTTAACCACTGTCAAATGCTGAGGTGGCACTGCTGTAGAGTGCTAGAGGACAACCTAAGTTCTTGTGCACTGACTAGCTTATTCCCTGTTACTGTGTACCCACATGGGTTTTCAGACTTTTCCCTGGTGAAGGAGGATTGGGTTAGAAAACACCTAGGCAGACTTGTCATCCACAAGTCCATGGGCCCTGACAGGATGCATCCATGACTGCTGAGAGAGCTGCTCGGCACCACAGCAAGGCAGCTCATGATCATCTTTGAAAGGTCCTGGTGATCAGGAGAGGTGCCTGAGGACTGGAAGAAGCACCATGCACTGGAACAGATTGTATCTTGAATATCTCCTTCACTGGAGATATTCAAGATACAATCTTGTGCCATGTGCTCTAGGATGACTCTGCTTGAACAAGGAGGCTGGACCAGATGACCCACATTGGTTCCTTTCAACTCTATCCATCCTGTGATTTTGTAATTCTGGGCTTTTTTGCCCTCTACAAATTTCTTCTCAAAACTGCTCCTCTCCCCGCCTAGTGTATTTTACATCTAACCTGGCAGAATTGAGATTTTCCTCATTTGTGAACAGCTTGACTTTTTTAAGGATGTCTTCTTACTTCTACTAATCTCCTTTAATCTGCTCTTTAGTGTGCTGGCTTTCACTGTAGTCTTTTGCATTTATTTTTTGATGAGCAATATACATTTGCCTGGAGCATCTGGTACAGAGCCTTTAAACAGGTCTCCTGCCACCTGCAAGGATTTTGCATCTTTTGCTTCTTTCCTACCTAGATTTTTTAATAAGTCATGACATTTTTTCATAGTTGTACCAGTGACTGATTTTTGAGCTTTTGCTGCCAAAAAAGAAATAGGAAGAGGCAGCAAAATGTGTCTGTCTGTGTTTCCAGCAAAGTCTGGTGTGGTAGAGAGAAACAGAAGATTACTTTAAAGCCCCACCATGCTGGCAGAGGAGAAAATGTGGTGTGGGGGACTTTATCCTGAGGGGTGGGAAAGATCCTTGCAGGCATGCAGCCAGGCTCTGGCCATGCATGATTCTAGATCCCCACAGCTGCAAGGACAGCCATGCAGCCGTGAGACACTTGCCAACAGGAGCATCCCCTCCAAACTGCCATTCAAAATAGATGCCTCAAACAATTCAAGACAAAAAACCCTCAAGCTTCCAGGAATTCCCCACAGCTGAAAGTTGTTGAGTAGGAGATATAATTTGTCACACTTAACTTCTGACCTGGGTTTCTGATGAGCAGGACAGGCTGGGGCAGGACAAACCCAGCCCAGGTTCCCACTGCCACAGCCACTGGCACTCACCACATCCTTGTTGTCAGCATCCAGAGGGCTGCTCTCTGACGGGGACTTCTCCTTCTCGCTCTGCTCTCCATAGAAAAGCGATGTCAGGCTTTGCAGTGAGGGGAGGAGTGGAGGGGTGAGGCAGAAGAGAAGCAGCAGACACAAGAGGATAAGCACCCTTGGAGAAGTCTCTCCTAGGACAGCAGTCCAAGAAATGTCTCCCCACCTCCCTGCATCCTACACTGGGGCTGGAACAGTGATTACTGCTGGGCTTGGGACAAAGGGGTTGTGTCTTGCTGCCTCCACACCAACAAGTTTCCCCAGCTTCTTTGTGGCTTTGATCCGGGATGGGCTCATGGAGGTGTAGCCTTAGCTCCATTTACAAGGGACTGTTGAGCTAGATATTTTCTATTCCACTGTTTTCAAATGTCTCAAATGGTTTTACAGTAAAAAGGAATGTAATCAGAGCTTGCATTTTAAATCTTGATTGCCCTTTGATCTAACTGGTGAAGGGAAAACTTCATGTACTCATTGCCAGACTCAGCTCCAGATTCAGAGGCCAAGATGAACTGGAGGGGAGAAGGCAAAAGGACTTTAACAGAGCTTACTCTTGTGGGCTGCCCAGCCATGCAAAGACCCCTCCTGTGTGCACCAGCCTGTGCAAAGAAAGATGCTTTGTTGCCCAAGGGGAGCTGTGCTCTGGCAGGCAAGCTGTTGTGGGCAGCACAGCCCACCTGGAAATATGGTCTGGGTTCTACTTTTACCAGAACACCGCTTATTTTTGTGGAATTCTGCACTTAGCCCAAATGACGGGCCAGGCAAGTTGCTGTGGTGGCATGAGTAACAGTGTCATTGCTGTGTGTCTCCCTCTGCCCCCTCCAACAGTCCTGCTCATCCCAAGAGAGTGGCAGGAGAAGAGGCAGTAGCACAGTCCCCACTGAAAAACAGGTCTTTGTCCTTCCCAAAACAGTGCCTGCAATGACACCAAGAACACTGTCACCAAATGCTAGAGGGAATGAAAGCTGACCTGGGCTTTCCCTCTCCCTGTAGCAGATGGTGACTGTGTCTCCATGGGAAAGGGGGGCACCAGGCCATTCCCAGTGGGAAGGAGGGACAGGAACACCTGCTGATCTCTGTGTGTCTTGCTGCAGCACTGGCCTTCCTTCCAGCCCTCTTGAGAATGGAGCCATCACCTGCAGCAGCTTTGCATCCTCCTCACCTATCATTGTCCATCAGCAGTGCCAGGCGCCCATAGTCCCAAGCCGCTTTCCGAAGACATGAGAAGACCAGAAGGAGAAGCTGGAAGGGGAAGGAGAAGTGTTTTGCAGCAACGTCTCACCCCATGGAATCTTCTCATATCCCTCCTTTCTGCTTTCTCACTCATGGGCCCAAGCTTGTGCAAAACTCTTACCCCAAACTGTTCCTGCTCTGTGACCTCACCACTGCTGCCCAAGTGTCCTTTGCTGCCCACCATGATGTGAACCCCAGCACTCATCGCTGTTCCCCCACCAGCCAGGTGCCCCGCTGCACAGGCTGCACTTGTGTGTGGCTGTCAGTGCAGGTCAGGCTGCAGGGCCCGCAGACAGGGCACCCTCCTGGCCCACTCACCAGCCAGAGGATGAAGTTGATGGCCAGCACCGTGGGCACGCCACCGAAGGGCAGCCCCTCCAGGACAGTGCTGCGGGAGCGGGCGCTGAAGCACTGCTCCTCCGTGCTGTTCACCGCGGCCTCCAGGAAGATGAGCGCGTCCAGAGAGGTGGGGCCAGCACCATCAGGTGCTGCCTCCATCGAGTATGTGCTTTCCATTGGCACCCTGGTGGGGTCACACCCTGCAACACAGGGACAGGAGCATGGATGGAGAAGCCTTTGCTTGAAAAGGGGCCATGGCTCTTCCAGGTCTCTTCCATCAAGGTCTGAGGAGCTCACTAAGGGTAGGGAGCTCACTGGCTGGTGACCTCAGAACTTCCCCAGTCCCAGTTTCTCTCAGGGAGAGGTTGTTGGACACATGGCAGAGGGTGTTGCTGAAGGAATCTCACAGCTTTCCCAAACCCATTAAGCCCCATGCTATTTGGTTGTCTCTCTCATACCTGAGACAGGTCTCTCACCACCTCTGCCCCTCAGTCCTGGAAGCTGGTTGAGTCATTGCCACCGTGGTGTTGTCAGCAGGCAGGAATGAGAAGCTGAAGCATTTGTTTGAATTTCTGAAAAAAACAGCAATGATAATATTGACAATTGGAATGCTAGGGCTGCACTCGCTTCTCTCCCCCCAGCCAGATACCTACTGCCTAAGGAATATCCCTAAGCCTGCTGTCCTCCTCCAGCATCATGATTTGCGTGACTCAGGAGTTAGAGGATTTCCCTTTCATCTTTCCACCTAAGCAGAATTGCTCCTTCCAAGATATCTCAATCTCTTCAGAAGAGTAAGCTTCTCAAAACCCTACATGTTGGGCTTGCCACCACCTTCCCCAGGAGCTGATGCCATAGGTTACAGTCCTTACTGGCAGGAGATGCTTAAAGGCTATTAATGGCCAAGACTGTGGCTTGTTTCCAAAACATTTCCTACCACCATGCTTTAGGTAGGAGAGGATCCTCTCCAAACCTGCAGTGCCTGGAAACCCTGGGATTGAGCACCCTACAGCAGCCAGCATGGCTGTTACTCATGGGGATGCCACAGGACAGTACCCAACGGCTGCTGCACTCACCATACAAAGATGAGGAGAGGGAACCAGCACAGCAAACACTAAAAAACATGGGGTGGGGACGAGGGGGCCAGAGTCTCTTGTCCTTATGTGCCTGTCCTGCCTCTGTGCTTTGGAGTCACCCTGAACACCTTTAGCCAGCTGCTTCTCATGCCTGAAGAGCTGCATGGCCTTCAGAGAAGAACAGCTATGTCTGTGGGGAGATGATCCAGTCTTTGGAGGCCTTGAGCAGCCAGATATAATTTTGAAGCTGGCCTGGCCCTGAACAAGGGTTTTATCAGATGACCTCCAAGGGGGCCTTTCCAACCACAGTTATTCTACATCCCTATTCTCAGGAACTTGTGCTCCTGACAAGAACATTTTCAGGCCCGCCTAAAGTTTGTAAGGAGCTATATAAGTGCCTTGCCCTGCAGACATGATGGGCACAGCATACTGAGGTCAGTATATTGTGACCAGTGCAAAGGCTGTGTGAAAACTCAAGAGTGGTTGATAACATGTACTCCTGGGAGCTGGCATTCAAGTCACTGAGCATTCATTCCTCTCCTTCCTTTTCGTCCATATTCCAGCCACAACTGAGACACTGCTACAGCCCCTGCAGTCATCCAGCATCAGGTAATCCCTGCTGGAGGATATTCTAAGCCCACATGAACAGGGTGGAGGAAGAGAAGCAGAACCCATGGTTTGATTAAGCAGTGGAGGAGAATGCAAACAAAGACAGATGGGATCTCCAGGGATGTGGAGAGACAAAGTGCTTATGGCAGTTTTTGCCACCAAGACCAAACAAGATCAAATCTTCTTCAACACCAAAGGAAACCTAATTGAGAGGTCCTTGGGGAGCACAGAGACAGCACATAGAAAATGATTTGGCTTAGAAAGTGGATATTCCTAAGCTCTACACAGATCTGCTTTTGTCAGGAAATATATACTTGTGCTGTGTCAGTGTGATAGATGGGGGACTACAGTAGCACCTGACTTTAAATGCATGGCTGTGGCCTCAGCCTCTCTCTCTTAGACCTTACAGTTTACTGCTTGAGGAGTCCTGTTCTAAAGTTGATGATGAGCCCAGACACCCCCAAACCACAGAGTGGGCAGGATCAGAATGCTGGTGAAAGAGCTGACATACATTACATGCCTGAGAGACTGACTCTCTTTGACCTCCTCATCCAGGGAAAGAAAAAGCTGAGGAGGAGGGAGGTTTTCAAACACAACAGTTGACAAGAAAAAAAAAAAAAAAGAAAAAAAAAAGTCTGACAACATGGACACTGAGGATTCCCAGGGGATTGTCAACCCAAGCTCTCCAGAGGGTTGAAGAATTAAGGAACTACTCTTGGTGCTTGCAGTTTCCAAATTAAACACACAAAAAAAGATGGTGACTTGCTATTTTCTTCATTTCTGAAGCAGCATAAATGCCATTCCAAAGAAAAATGTCCACTGGAAGCCTAAGAGTGCCCAAGATGATTGGACCAAGGCTATGAGCCCAGAAAAGCTTAAATCTCACCCCACTGCAATATTAGGCTGGCATCTGACTACCTGCATAGATACCTTGAAGGGATGTCAGAAGCTGCTGAGCTACAGGCACCAAGTTCTCCAGGACGTGCAGACATGTGAGTCCCTTTCCCTGTGCATATGGTGCAACGTCACCTGAACCATGGGCTCCAGTGGCTGCTACAGACCTGTGCATGCTGCTTCTTCAGTTCTCCTCAGAGGTCCCTATCCCTGTACACATCCATCTGTCCAGGCTATGATGTCTGGAGATATCACTGCCCAAGTGAGGGCAGCTGAACATTAGTGTGACTCTCAAAAGAACTGCCAGGTCACTGGAGACATGCTGATACTTCTCCAAAGGGCATCTCAGTAGACTTGGGGCTGATACTTGCACCCAGGTGTGGGGTGATGGATGGGCTGGCAAAGCCTCCCTGCAGAGCCCTCAGTCACAGCCTGTCTCTCAGCCACGGTTGGGAGTCCTGTACTTCAAGGGCCAGCATGGTCCCATCAGGATAATGACCCCTGACAAGGGACCTCCAGAAGAGGCCTGTAAGAAGTGAGGGGGGTACTCTGGAAAGCAGAAGCTATTTGCCCCGGCTTGCCTGCCTACTGCTTGCCAGCTGGGCCACCAGGACCTCTAGCCAGGGTCTGCTCTTTACTATGGAAATGGTCTCAATCTGTTCCTCACCATGTGCATGTCTCTCTCTCCCTCCTCCTGTAAGCAGCAGATCCATTGCCATCTGGCATTTTCAGCTGCTAAATAATTCACTGCCTTTTTGTTAACAAGGAGAGTGTGTCTCTGACCAAGGGAGCTGTTAGATCATCAGCAAACAAACAAGGAGACCCTTAGCAACCTCCAAGTCCCTTCCCCATCTCCACCACTCCACTACACAGCAATAAGATCCTGCAGCTTGTTTCTAGGCACCGGCTTCACACTTGTAGGAGGAACATCCTGTCAGGGATGGCAGGGTGAGGGGGATTTTCACAGGGATCTGTACAAGTTGTGTTTCTCTATCAAGTCCTTGTTGCTATCCCTTTCTCTCCCATATCAGATATTTTGCTCCTGGTGGCCAAAAGCAATGGGTTCCTCCTGGAGATGGTGCTAGTGTCTCCTGCTCCCAGCTCTCCTGCCCAGAAATGTCCAAAAGGCAAGCCTTCACCCTTCCAGCTCAACCAGCTCATATCTCTCCACACAGCACTGCCAGTACAATGCCAGACTGCAGAGAGAAACTTCAGGAGCAGAAGATACTTGAAAACCCAGTCCAGCTCTGTCCCCTCTCTCCTAGGCACCTCCAATTCCAAAGGAGTCCAAAGGAGCTGTCATGTCATGCTCAGGCCTGTAAACGCAGCCTTTGCAGGGTATCACAGCTCCCCTGAACCTGATCTCATGCCACTCTCCTGCCCTTTCACTGCTCCTTCCATCACCAGATAGCCACAGAAACCCTCCTCCAAATACCCAAACCACTACTTTTCTAGGCCATTTGTTCTAGCTAGTCTCCCCTTTTATGGTGGTGCTCTCAGAAAAGCTTATGCAAATTATATAGCTGCAGTGTTACCATTTAAATAACTATTGGGGGCAACCAGCTAAAAGTAAATCATGTATATGTTCTAGGAACAGCATGCAGCAGAAACAGAGAGAGCTTTCTACTCACATGCACCAAGAATAGCTTAAACTCAGACCTGCAGAACATTTTCAAACTCCCTGTGGCTGGAGAGCTAAGTTTTTTGGAATACAGAAAGAGAAATCACAGGGACACTGCAGGTCACAGTTAAAGTCATTGTTGAAATGCCTAAGCTAAATTTTCACATCACACAAATGAGAAAATTCAGCATTTTGCACTATTCAGTTGATGGCACTTTGCAAGAGTATCTGAAAGGGTCAACAAAACCCACAGCATCACCAAACCAGTTCCTGTTCCCTGCTGTCCCACTGCCATTGTGCTTTTCCCAATCTTTAGGGGCCAAAGGAAAAAATACTGTTGTGAGTAACAGAGCTGGATGGGTGTCAGCTCCAGAAGATGTCAGGACAGCTTCCCATTAGCTGTGTATAAGGCAGGGTCTCTAGATGCCAACCACAGACAGAGGTCCCTCAGGGCAGCCACTGTCCTGGAGAAGTGACAGCAGTGGATTAGTTCAGAAACACAGGGCTGTATAGGGTTGCAGGTGGGAAAACGAAGCAACAACATAAAGGCAGAAATTTCAATATATGCTCTATCCACTATAGGTCTTACTTAGAGAGAAGATACTAAAATAGGGTTAGAAAAAGTCAGAAAACACGTAGAGCAATTCTTTCTCTTCTTTGTGGCCTATGAGTGCACAGTGAATGCATGAGATTTGCCACTGAAACTGATTTGCTGGATAATTTCTGTGAAGCATTTTCAGTGCATGTAAGGTTTGCCTTGAATATTCAGTGCCCTCTTTGTTTTGTTGATACATCAGCATATGTTTCTTCTCTCCGGTTGGGTGGGCACTAATCCAGAGAATCAGATTTCCAATTAAAAATAAGGCATGTCTTTTATGCGAATGCAATTTTTCATAATTTGTCTTTCCCTTGAAGCATCCTGCCAGCAAACTCATTTGCTAGGGGATTCATGGACAGCTGGAGTAGCAAAATATCAAAACAGTCTTGGAAGCGTAGAGATGACTAAACTGGGTCTCCCAGCATGCCTACGCTCATCCAGCCTTAGCTTGCCCCACTCTGACACAGGTGGGATCACTGACTTTGGCCGGCCAGAGGGCAGCCAGAGCATGAGGCTGTTGATGGAGCAGTCTGTGGCCACACAGAAAAGCCAGGCTGAGGACCTAGACCTAGAAAACAAGCATCTAAGCTAGCTGACTGCATCTACATCCTCCTTCCATTACAAGTAGATTGTGGCCAGGCTGTGGAAGCGAAAATCAAGGACTGCTGTACCAGAGAGATCGGGTTCATGCCCTGGTGTGCACAGGACCAGGCAGGCAGGCAAACCTCCAGCCTCCCACCCTGCAGAACTGCAGTGAGAAACCTTGGGGGACTGCAGTGACAGGGAGGGCAGGAAACCTGAGCCTCTGCCACTTACTCAGCATGGCTAACCAAGTACCTCAGGATGGGAAAAGGCTCATCAACAGCCTGCACTGAGCTCAGCACACACCCTGGCAGTTTTGGCACCACAGAGCATGGTGACCTCTCCATTCCTGTAGCTTGGTGCGTGGGAGAACAAGCACACCATGGGCCATATCTGTCCCCAAGAGGTATGAGCACAGAGGGAATGGGACCAGAGACACAGCCCTCCAAAACCCCACAGAGGTCCAAGGCATTCCTCCCTGGCTCTTCCTTCAACCTCCCTCTTAAGATTAATGGGCTTGAAGTCGAAAAAGCATAGAGAGGATCTGGCTGCTCATGGTCTGTGAGGTGAGCACCTGTGGGGCAGCAGCATCCCTGGGCAGGGCTCATTGACACTGGTGTGAATGCTGTGCCCACACCCTGTCAGGGTATGAGACAGACAATCCACCAGCAGAAGACCCCATCCTATCACCAACAGGACATGGGAAATACACCAGCCTGTTCTGTTAGCCTGCTGCAAATCAGATGCATCTTTCAAACAAGGAGGACCGTACCACAAGAAGCAACAGGGGTTGTCTGCTATGGAGGCTGGGGTTAGTAAGGTTTGGAGGCAAAGGACCACTCTGCAGCAACAGATGACCTCTAACAGGTAAAAAAAATACCTGCTCAAATACTATTCTTTTCATTGCCAATGAAGATATGATCACTCAGAGAGGTCATGAAGACTCATGTTTTATTGATCCTACTCCATCTCACACCCAGACCCACCACTCAATGAGGAAATGAATGTGAGTGCATGACAGCTTAAGAAAAACCTGCTTAAAAATGGTATAGACAAACTTCATCTTCCCTACCAATAAGCTCTGGCAGTGCTCTGAGGAGTACAAAGCCGGGCTCACTGCCAGCCAGGGCAGGAAGGCGGGGAAAGAGCCAACCTGTGAGCCCACCCAAGCCCTGGGGATGCAAACCCCACAGCGAGGTCCTTCCCCTCAGTGATGAGCCTGCCTTTGGCACTGCTGCTCCTACCCCCAGTGCTCCACCACTCCCAACCTGCCCTGCCAACACTGTTCTTCTAAATAACATAACCCACTAGGAGGCTGAGACTGACCCCATTTTGGGGAGCTAAGCAAATTTTTCTGCACTCAGGATTGGCAGGTTGCCCCTACCTTCAGGAAAGCCTGTACAGGGTCATGCTGCCCCAGGGACTCACCTGAAACCAATACATACTCCTCCTCTGCTATGCGTCCCTGTGCTGGCTGCCACATCACCCACAGCTCCCTGCCCTCCCCTTCTTCCCCAGCACCAACATGAAGGGCAGGTTTTGGGAACTGGAAAGACTAAGTTCCGTGAAGTTTTTGAATGAGAAGGCATCCCAGTCCCCTTGGGACCCTGCAGGACAATGGTTTGGCCTTCCAAACAGCCACTGCATAAGCCCCATCTCCTGCAGGTATGCTGTGGACTGAGCAGACCAATGCTGACTTGCTGGAATGTTCCTTGGCAGAATAAAGCCATACCCCAGGCAACTGAGAGCAAACAGTGCCTACAGTGATATCTACAGCCAGGGAGATTTGTTTGGGCAGTGTGTGGGAGATGCTGTGCAGAGAGCACAGCCAACAGCTGCTGGAGCCAGCACACTGAGATCGGGAAGGAAGAATCGGAGCAGAATTTATTTATTCCACCCCCAGCCATTTTTGCCACATTTGACTAAGCTGCCAGTGCAGGTTGGCTCTAACCCACATTTGGTTCACATTTCACTCTCCTGCTGTGCACACAGCCCCTCACACCACACTTTGTGCATGCAGTGCACCAAGCAAACAGGAGCTAATGGGGCTGCAAGCTCCCCAGAGTATCATGCACCTTTGTCCTCTGATAAAACTTCAATCAACACTCTGCAGCACAAAGGATTACCTGGCCCAGGACCAAGCCAAGCAGAGAGTGGGGCGCTGCTGGGCTGCTGGAGGGTGCTGGCTGGGAGGAGAGATGGGAAAGGGGCTTTCCAATAAAGATGGGAACAGACTTTCCAATAGACCTTGCAGTGACATAATCTTAAATTAAAAGAGGGCAGATTCAGACTAGATATAAGAAAGAAATTTTCTAAATGGATGATGGTGAAACACTGGCACAAGCTGCCCACATAAGTGGCAGATGCCCCATCCCCTTGAAACATTCAAGGTCAGATTGGACAGGGCCATGGGCAACCCTGTTGAGTTGAAGATGTCCATGCTCATTGCAGGGGCATTGGACTGGAAGACATTTAAAGGTCCTTTTCAACCCAAACTTTTGTATGATACTATGACAAAGCCAGGGTTGACTTCATGGAATGGAGACCCTGGGAGCTCACATATGAGAAAGAGGAAGGGTATCATCCTGGGGTTCTCAGTTAACCTATACACACGTCCATTCAGAAAAACAGTATTTCAGGAAAACAGTAAAGAGACACCCTGGTACCATCAGATCCCTGCTCCACGCTGGGCTGCTGCATGCTGTTCACAGCCCCCAGAGCAACCCCTGCACTTGCAATTAATTAATTATGATACATGCAGATGAGAGCAACTTCCAGCCCCTTCTGCCTGCGTGACTAAGGGCCGTGGCAGCAGGTGGACCAAGGGAAGGGTTTGAACATCCCTGCAAAGGGTGTCTCCAGGTTCCTTATTGCCTGCCAGCTCCAAGACCACAGCATGGGCCCCCAAGCTCAGCCTGCTTTGCAGAGATATTGCCCATTTGGCAATGAAGACCAAGGAAGATACCTCTCAGCAAGGCTGCAACTGTGGTGAGATGTCAGGCAATTACAGGCAGATTGCTTTTTCTGCCACCCAGGTTACAATGCTCACACAGAGGATTTTAAGGCCTTTGTGAAGAAAAGTGTCACCTTCACTGGGAAAAAACACTCCCTTGTGGAAACCCGTAGAGAAACCAGGAGTAGCTGTGCCTTGGTCAGGGCCCAGACTGAAGCTGCCACGGTGGGTCACAGGCATCTTTCACAATGCCACAAGATGCCAGGTGCACTTTGGTTTCTGAAGATGGGGAACAAGACAGGAAGGAAAGAGAGAAAAGGCAGCTCTTTCTTCCCCAAGTTCCTTCCACTGTTTGGGGAGCAGGGAGCTGTGGGAGGCAGAAAGGAGAGGGGGAGGCTTATCTGATGCCTTTTATAAAGCCACCTGCTGCAGAGGCTGTTAGCCATGGGAGCAGCCAGCCCAGCTGGAGCCATCACCTGAGGGAACTCCACATGAGGGCAGAGGGAAGGAGACTGGCAAGGAGAGAAGTTGGGTTGTGCATGAAAGGGACGCAGACTGAGAAGCTCAGCATCACAGAGTTTGGGCCATCAATTTTGGTGGCTTTGCACTGCAGTGTCCTGTCTGGCCAGGACGGTATGACACACCTGGGGATGGCAGGGACCTCACTGCTGGGTTGGTGGAGAAAGTAGGCACATTTCAAGCCCCTGTGCAGCTGCTCTCAGCTGCTGAGCTTCAGGTCCATCAGCCTGCTGTGCAATGTGGAATGAGCACACATGGTGGGCTACCAAGGGCCTGGCACACATGCTGCTGGGCACAGCTCTGCTCCATTCCAGCCTGCAGCTGCCTGACAGGGACTTGGGAGCACCCTCCCACCAAGCACCCTCATCTTGCAGCTTCCTAGGGGCCAATGGGCAGTGCTATGTTGATCCTGTTGATCCCCTTCTCCTGGGTCCATACGTGTACCTTCCTCCACACTGCTCTGGGGGATGCCCCAGTGCCTGGCTGCTACCAGCCTCTACACCCTTCATCCCTCCCCATCTTCAAGCACTCACAACATCCTCCACAGCTGACACTGCTGCAGAAGCAAAGAAACACTCCTGCCCTGCCCAGCTCTCCTCTCTGCAAGCTTCTTACTGAGAGCATTGCATATATACATACACAAAATATGATTTTAGAGCATGTAAAGTCTAGAGCAGAGCTAGGACGTTTCTATTGCCTGTGCTTGAAGCCAAGAGCAGAGTGAGGTTTGGACTGCAGCAGGAGCCCATAAGCATAACTGCTCACCAACCCTGGCCTTGACAAGGCTTTCCTCCCACCTCTGCCCAGCTTCTGAGCAGATTTGGGTGACACCATATGACTGGGATGAATCACACTGCCCTGGGAGCATGGGAGCTGGCAGCAGTGGGTTGCACAAGTGAGGATGGCCACAGCAGCTGCTGTGCCAGTCACATCCAGCCATGCTCATTGCATCCAACTGTGCCAGAGGGATTAGCACTCAGCACACTGGTTTGAGTCAATAGCGAATCAAAGGGAAGGGAAAGCTTTTGATGGGTTACACCATGCAGGGCAATCCTGGTGCTGCTTTTCACTGGGGAAGTGGAGGGAGCAGGTAGTCACTCTCCTCCAGTCGCTGGGGCACTCATCTAGTTGCCTCTGCAGCTTTTGGGGGAGATGAGAGGAAAGCTGCTGCTGCAGCCAGGAAGGCAGGCAGCTCTCCCAGGCACTGTGTAGCTGCAGACTGTGGCTCTGCAAAGCATGACTGTTTTGACCTCTTTCCTGTGTGACAGGTGCTCATGTACGGTACAAGACCTGTCCCCATCACTTGCATCATCCCCAGGAATTCCCTTGCCCACAACATCCAAGCACAGCTACAGTCATGTACCTGCTGCAGGGCACAGCAGAGCAGGCAGCCCACCACACCCATCACACCAGCTGCTCTCATGTCCTCCATGGAAAAGATCTGGGGAGTCAAATGTGCCTGGAGCACCAGAGATAAGAAGGAAATCACAGGACTTTTGGGACAAGAACTGGGGTTCATGATCCCCCCACCCCCCCCAATTCACACATATTATGGCAGGTGGCCCAGCACAGGGGACGAATGTGACACAGATGGTCAGCAAACAGACTCTGTTGTGCCAGTGCTGCAGGCTGGCACTGCCTGCCCCCACTGCACTGCTGCCCTGCCCTGTTCTGCCTATACCCACTGGCCAGCAGCTGCCCAGGCCAGCACAAGGGCTGTTGGGAATGACGGACGTGATGGAGAAACACACAAGAAATGGATTTTTTTTCTCTTCCGGTAGAGAAGGAAGTGTCACATCTAGACACGTACAGCAGCAGGGCTGGGAAAAGGACAAGGCACTGTGAGAGGAGAAGCTGTGGGCTGGGAGGCCCAGCATCGCCCAGAGGATGTGAGACAGATGGCAGATTTGGCAGTGGGGTGGTCACAGAGCGACCTGCAAGCTTTTTCTGCTGCAAGAGTACACAACACAACACTGCGGAGGGGCTGCCAGCCCAGCCTGGCAGGTTTGCTGGGGGGGTTGCATCCTTTCCAACATGCTGAACCCAAAAGGCTGCATCAGAGATGCTTCATGGGCAATTCAACCTCAGAAAAATGCTGTCTAGGATCAGGGGGAAAATGGGAGGGAAAGCAGAGAGATTGTCCCTGGATTCTCTTCACAAGCCTACCTTCCCTGCACACAGGGCCACACAGGCAGCTCAGGGAAGGGCTGGCAGCCCCTGTGCTGATTTTCCCACTTTGCCAGCACAGAGTCCTCAGGCAGCCACTCCCTGCCTTCCACATAAACACTGCTCACTTGAAACAGAAAAGAATGGGAAATTAAACATAAGGCACTGCAGAAGATGGCTGCAAAATGAACCTCCCAAGTTCATGGCTCCTTGTCCTTCCAGGCAGTTTGGGTACAGTGGAGCCATCACTAGGAATACCGCTGGCTGAAGAGATTTGGAAACTCAGTGTCAGCAGGATGGTATCTCTCTGTCTCTGATTCCCCCCACTCTGCAGGCATCAGTGTCCCAGCAAGAGCCACTGCAAGCCTCTCCACAGCCCAGCAGCTATTGAGGCCCTGCGACAACTAGGAATCAGACTCTGTGTCCATTTTGGAAGAGATGTTTGGGTATGCAGCAATGATATGGAGGTGTTTGTGGAATGGCTGGGTATCCTGGCCCAGTCTCAGACAAGGCTCCTCTTTTATGCCTGGCTTTGTATATGCTGCTCTCCCTTCCTGCATCCTCACCCAGCACATCCCAACTTGCCACCATGTACTGTGGCTCTGCACTGAGCACCCCGAGAATCTGATGCCACATTCGGCCTCTGCAGCACCAGCAAGGCATTTCCTAAATGAGTGAGGGTCTCCACCTCTGCATCCACTATGTGACTGATGTAAGGGGCAGTTTGGTGCTCACTGTGCTTCATAGCTGCTATCCCTGCTCTGAGAAGCATCTCCCCACCTGGAAACACCTCCAGCCAGTTTGGGAAAATGCATGATGAAAATGCATGAGACCTCAGCACAGCCGCCACCTCCCAGACTGGCTCCCTGGGGCACCCAGCGCTTCCAGTAAAGCATGGGCACATCATGCAGCAAAACACCCCTCTGCTCCACTATTGCCAGCAGCACACCTGCACTCACTAGAGACAAAAATCTGTGCAACCACTGATGCTATGGAACTTCTGGCTCATCCCAACATCCTTGTGCCCACCACAGCTCTGGGAGGGTGAGCAGAGCTCTGAACAGGCAACCCAGGGCAGTGGGCACCAACATTTAAGTGAAGCTGAATCACACACTGTTTTGTCTTTCTTCCCTGATACCTGCAGGACACACTGGTCTCCAAACCCTGCCCAGCTGCTTCCATGCTTCTCCTGGCAGCACAGCTCTGTCACAGGGTGCATGAATGTCATGCTGGAGGAAGGGGACCAAGAAGTAACAAAAGCCAGTTGTGAGAAGACACAGGAGGACACTGGAAAAGCTCCTCCTAATGCTCACCATGTCATGGAGAGACCCAGTGCTACACGAGCTGCAGGACCAGACTGAACCTGAGAGCTCCCAGAGTGCTGCTGCTGCTGCTGCTGCTGTGCAGAGCACCCCGCTGGCCATGCACAGGGCTTGGCCACAAAACCCAATGACCCAGCTTAGCTCTGTTCAACGGGGGGGAGATAGCTGCTGACACAAACACTCTCCCTGCTTCCTACCTCTCAAACAAGGTGAGCTCTGAGGAACACACAGCTCTCCCCAGGGTGTTCAGGGAGCACACCAGCCTGCAGCACAGAGAGCAGGACTGGAGCCAAGGCTCAGCAGGGCCCCATCAAGCAGCTCTTCTCCTGTCCCAGGAGATGGAGGGGACACAGCACTGACACGGAGGGCTCCCATGGGCAGCTGGGGAGCTGGCTGGATACCCCCAAGCATCGGTCCCAGCTTGAACTTTTAATGCTATGCATGTACAGAAATTTATGCTGCCTCCAGGATATTTTCCATAAAACAAAACCAAAACACACACACCCCAAAACAACAACATAAACCAAAACTAATCCCCAAAACAAAAACAAACAACAAACAACCAACCAAACAACAAAAACCAAAACCAACCAACCAAAAACCTCAACCCCCCAAAACACCCCCAAAAAGCAAAAAAACAAGGCCCAAAGAAATGTGAAGTGACATCTCTTCTCTGCTGAAACAAACTGCAACATGCCTTTTAAGAGGGCTGGAAATTCACCTTCTCATTATGGAGAGAAAGAAACCCTGAAGTTTAACTCTGTGCAGGGACTGTTCAAATAAACAGCTGGTCCTTCAGACACAGCTGTCAGGATGAAGGAATCCTGAAACCTGGAGCACACATAAAGCCATCAAAGTGTGTGCATGTACCAAGACAAGACATAGGGCATGGTAATAGTTTCTCTAAGTTCAGTTACTGAAGTCTTCCACAGCTAGCTTTTTCCAGCCTGATGTGTAGGATATCAGAGGACTGTATTTGCAAAGACATCAATCCTCTGACTGAAGAAACAACTGAAAAAAACATGAGAGTCTTTAAAATGCACAATTCTCAGGAGGTTACACTGCCACTACCACAATTATTATCAACCCCTTTGTTTGGGGTTTCTTTGTTTTTAAAGAAAGAAGAAATTGATGAAATTTCATTGAAGAAAACATAAGAAATTAAAAACTTGGATAAAAGAAAATTAAGCTTGATGAAAACATCCCAAAAATCAAATGAAACTGCTTGATGAGAAGATTAGCAGCAGTAATATAAAAGGAAAAAGCAATAAAAAGGACTTGGAACCAGAACAAATAGAAGAATTATGACTCTTGAAAACATACCTGACTGAAAAGTAATCAGATTTTGTCTGAACTAAAAACTTTTTAAATTAAAAAGACAGCCAATTTAAAACTGGAAATTATTAAAACCTACATGATAAGACCTCATATCCCTCTAATCAGTGAAAAATAGAAATTCATGCAGTATATCCTTGCTGCCAGATCTGCTCAGAGGCTGACAACCTGGAGCTAAAGTCTGATGAACTGCAAAAGTGGCTCTGACAGCAACAACCTTTTTTGAAAGTACAGGAGAAAAAATGTTTCCCTTAACTTAGTACATGGATTAGTTTAGTAAAAGTGCTGAAAAATTACTGCAGGTTAATGCAGGAAAACCCAGTTCCCTTTCAAAGCTTAACAAAGATGAACTCTGAGAGGATAATCTCAACTAGTTCTGAATTCTTAATTGTTAAAAAATAATCAGGTTACATCACTGGCTATATTTTGTATCTCCTGTAACAAAATTTTGTTCCTATGATTTGGTATTATAACAATACAATACAGTATAGCAGTATAGTATTTTAAATTCATTACATATATAAATAATGTCTTTAGAAACTTATTCTCTTTTCTTTTGTGAACTCATACATTTTAAGCATTTTTATTTTAGCAACTAGAAATCACCTTTTAAATGTTCACATTCTGCATTTTCAATTGGACTACATTTTCAAAACAGCTGGACCAAATTTATAATAAATAATTAAGTGTTATCTAGTAAGAAATGCATCACTCACTATTTTATAATGCAAGAAATATAGATATTAAGTATCTAAAACCCCATATGTTAGCTATAAACCCACTCACTTAAGCACAGTGCAGCCTCCTGCTCAGCCCTAAGCATCACATCATGCTCATCACTGAGAATCAACTTGTCCTTAGGAAAAGAGCAGAAGAACAAACACAGCAAGATTAAAAAACAGGTACTTAGGTCATGGCTTTCTGATCATTAACTTAAGTCCTAACTTTACTTCATCCATCCTATTTAGCATCAGGTCAAGAGCCAAGCAAGGCATAGACCAAGTTTACTCTGAAGTCTACAAACTTTGGTTCGTTTTTCTGTCCTCTTTGCCATTATACTTCCACACAGTTCTGCCCTCCCTGAGGAAAGCAGCCCAGAAACACAATGAAGAGTGGATGTCCTCAGCCTGGAGCCTGCAAGCCCTGGCAGCCACCTAGCCTTGTAGAGACCTCCAGAATACTGCTGGCAGACAAAGGGAAGCTAGGCCAACTTCAGCCTCTGGTCAGTCCTCTAATGCTGCCTTGGGGATTACCCCATGGGGACTGAATTTGTCAGAAGACAGGACAAATAAGATCAGAAACACTGAGGATGAAGGGAGGTCATGTAATCCTGCCTCCCTTCTCAAAGTAGTGCCAGCTAGAAGAGATTCCTCAGGGCCATGTCCAGGCAGGCTTTGAATATCTCAAAGTATGAACATTCTACGCCAAACCACAGCGTTGCCAAGGAGACCATCCCAACCTGCTGTTGGAACCAGATCCTCCAGACAGGTGTGTCCCAAGCCCCAAGTTACTAGAGGTTGTCCCAATGCTGGCTGGGATCCTAGCTGCTCAGGTGCCTGTGGTCCATGGGCAGCCACTTCCATGCCTCAAGAGTCACCCACCAGCTTGCCAGCCCTCAATGGATCTCAGCTCCTCAGCCTGTGCCACTTCCCTGGTGTGTCATCTTAGTGTGGACCACCTCACTGCATGGGTAGCACAGCAAGAGGATTCCTCTGATAGGGCCACCTTGGCTTGGCCAATGCAGAGGCCCCAGACCTCGCCTCAGGATACCACAGGCTCACTTTGGGCAACAACTGGGAGCCACTCCCCAGCTACATTTCCAAAACTGTTGTCTGCCCCCACCCAGTTTCTCTGAATTTTGGCCTCCCCTTGCCCATCCAACACAGCACATTAGGGGCTCATTGTCTCAACCTCCATCACCTCCTGCCCCAGCTATCTCCCACCACCAACTCCCAGCTAATAACAAAGTGTTCTCCAGTGAAGCAGGGCCAGAGCATTTTTCTATCTCTGTTAGAGGAACTCAAAATTACATGATGATATATTTCTCCACCTCTCACAAGCTGCCTTTTAGCACTTGGGGGTGCAGTGGAGCTTGTCTTTGTTCAGATCCTGCCTTCCTCTCTGTTCACCCACAAATCTGCGGATGACAAGACACAAGACACAAGACTTTGGTGCTGGGGAGGGGGAGTCAGATCACCAAAGTTTTCACAGGCCCCCACTGAAGAGGAGCACTGAATCTCTCTGCTCCAGTACTCCATTTTAAACACATCTTAAAAAAAGATCAAACTACGACTGCAAGGAGCCCCTCCTTGGTCAAAATGGTAAGCCCAGCTTCTCATGGGGACTCTGCTTGGAACTAAAAACCGATTTCAGTGTTGAAATGCTTCTATACAATGGTGTTCATGCTCCCCAGAGGCAGGACAACATTACGTTAGGTGAGGGTGACACATAGACCAGGACAGCAGGCTAGGAGAGGCTAAGAGGGACTTGCCATGCCCTTTCTCACCCATTAACCAGCAACAATAGTGCCCCTGGTGATGGGAAGGGCTGTGCACCGCTCTCTGTCTGTCCCATTGTGGCAGTAATAGTGTGAGCAAACTGCAGACATTGTCCCCACCTAATAATAAGATGTGATCACAGCCTAATTACAAGTCTCAGACACATTTGAAGCAGTAACTTCAAACAACCTTTGAAAGGATATTTAAGCACCTTAAAGAGCAGGTAGATGCCAAGTGGGATCTTTTAAAGCTCTAAGTTCTCTTGTGACAGCTGGTTAGGGACTGGATGTGTTCAAGCCATAGCTGAAGGAAATTAGGATTAGAGCTGCTTCTCCTGAAATAATCTCAAAGCTAACCTGCTTGTGCTCTAAGCACAGCACATCAGTAATTCAATGTTTTCTTCAAACTTAGGGCTAAGTACACAGAATATATTTACAGCAACTAAAGTAAGTAAGAAACACAGGAGTGACAACAGTAGAAGGCTTTAGTGTTTGTAGGACTTGTGGAGGAGTCAGCATTTGCACACCACACTGATGTTTGCCAAGGAGTTTAGGTGATTGATTAGTTTAATATCAATTGAATTCACTTGTGGGTGTTAGAAACATTTCTCCCTCTTCTTTGTGTTTTTGGAAAGCTTTCAAAGTCTCTTGAGAGTATTTCCTGCAAGGAATACTTTAAAGCAGAGACACTCATCCTTTAACAGTTCTGCAGGTGCAGGCTCTGAAGATGTGCTGAAATCGGCCTTATGTTCCCATGGGCAAGAAGTCTCTGCATGGAAGGAGGATGGTATTTACCTGCAAAGGCCAACACACACCCCTGATCAGCATCCCCAGCAAGCACCATTATTTCTATCCTGCATAGGACACCCTACGCTTACCATTGTCAACAGCCACCAAACCAGAGATGAAATAGTTAACCTCAGGGAAAGCTTTGAATTGGAAGGGAGCTTCAGGAGCCAGGATGGAGCCATGAGAAGAAGGCAGAGGTTTAAACTCAGAGGGAAGCCAGAAAAGCCCATATGTGCTATGGAGTCAGAGGCTGCAGGGGTGCTGGTTGCCTCCCTGCTTTTATTTATTACTTATTTGTTTGCCAGTGGCTCTTTGCCAGGATACTTTCGACAAATCCTTCCTGAAAGAGCTGCTTCTGCTTCCCTCTCCATCTGTTGCCCAGTCTTGACCACCACTTTGCAGGGCAGCAGGGAAGGCAGTGAGGCCAAGGCTCTGGTTTGGTATCAGAGTCAGTCCTTCTGCTTCCTATATTTCCCACTTTCTCCCCTCTGAATAAATACTGCAAACCACTACAACAGCACCTTTTCTCCCAAATGGCATATTTTGTTGTCTCTCTTCTGCACAGACAGGCAGCCTGACCGGTCCTACAGAATTATAAATCTACACATGGGGCTTTCTCATACGTTGTTTCCCCACCCAGTTTTCCCTTCACACCCTGCTCCCCCGTGAACTCTCTGAAAGGGGAAAAGGCTGGCATGTACATCAGTCCTGGAGATCTGGAGATGGTGGCTAAACAGTTAAAAGGAAAAAGATGTTCATGCAGAAATAACATCTGTCAGCCAGACAAAGGTCTCTCTCTCTCATTCTCCTGGAAAACACTCCTTCTGTTCAGGAGGTTTCTGAATAGCTAATCCACTGTGCAGCACTGCTGCTGCTAGTGAGGATAGGGAAGCAAGCAAGGGAGAAGGCAGGGCCTTCATCCACAGACAAATCTGGATGAAGTCGTAAACTGGGGAGGAGCAGCTTGGTCAGAGCGTTATATTGCCCTTACCTATCAGCCCTCTCAAAATCATCAGTATAACAAAACTGGAGGGAGAAATGGGGAGAGGTTCCCCCTACTCTCCCCTGCCAGCACAAAGCATATCTAACACGCTCAGGTGTAGCTCCCAGAATGAGGATTCTGTGGCCAGGATGACGTGGGGACTGAACACAAGCCATGACATGACACTACGGTGAGGTGACATTTTATCTCACATCACAGGCCAGTGGCGTAGGCCAGTGCATGTGCACTGGGAGAGGGCACTGAGGGGCTGGGGCTCACTCCCTGCTTCTGCCACCAACTTGTGCCAGCAGCCCAGGGAAGCCCCTGTGCCTTGCTGGGCCTCAGCCACCCATCAGGCGAGCAGACACAAGCATTAGTTACAAACACTTTGGAACACGGGCCAAGATGAAGGCGGGCAAACAGTGTCTAAACAGATCCATGTACCCCGAAAACTCCCACAACAGCGACCCAACCCCGTCCGTGCCTCCTGGACGCGCAGAACGGCCCTGGCGAGCTGTCCCAGGGCTGCCCGAGGAGATGCTGGCTTACCCGCCCAGTGAGCATCCCCCGCCGCAGTCGCACCCGGCAGGCGCAGCTTGGCGTGGGCGAGCCGGGGTCAGTCCCACGCACGCATCCTCCCCACCCCAACCACCAGGTCGTGCCCCCGGGTCCGTCCTGCACCCCAGGGGTGCCTCGGTCCCACTCGCTGGAGCCCCGCCGTCCGCCGGGCCTCCAGCCCACTGCCGCTCCCACCGAGCCCCGCAGCCCGGACCGCGGCTCCCGTCCTGCCGCCGCCTCCCGCCCCGCAACTGACCTGCTGGGGGGTCCCGGCCCCGCTCGCTCCGGGCCCTCCTCCCCTCCCCGCGGTCGCCTCGGGCTGCCCGGCACCGGCCCGGGCCCGGCACCGGCAGGGGAAGGGACCGGGGCCGCCGAGGCCCCGCCCACCGCCCG
>VZUI01033570.1:0-40721 GCA_013401135.1 Cettia cetti
TGTACTGGTTGGTTGGTGTTAACCAGAATATTCAAGACAGAAAGAGATAAAATGTAATGTAACAGGAAGCTCGGCCTGCTTTTGGGGATGCTTTCTTCAGGCACTCTCTCTCAGCCAGCTCTGCTTTTGGAACCACGCTTCAGCCAGTGCTGGTCAGGCTGCCTGTCCTCACGACCAATAAACCACGTGTCTTAAAGAGCATCCCTGTCTCTGGGAATCTCTCGTCGGGCTAGCTGCCTTCTCCTATATTTATACACACGCACCTTTCTTATAGACCCCCTGTAAGTACTGGAAGGCTTCTATAAGGTCTCTCTGAAGCCTTCTCCAGGCTGAACAGCACCAACTCTCAGCCTTTCCTCACAGGGGAGGTGCTCCCTCCCTCTGATCTTCTCCATGGCCCTCATCTGGAATGGATCCAACAGGTCCATGTCTTTCTTGTAGCAGGAACCCCAGAGCTGGACTCAGCACTGCAGGAGGGGTCTCACCAGAGCAGAGAGAGGGACAGAATCCCCTCCCTCATCCTGCTGGCCTGGATGCAGCCCATGTGCTGTTGGCTTTCTGGGCTCTAAGTGCATATTTCTCAATCACTTCCAGCTTTTCACCCAATAGTCCTCCCGAGATCTTCTCAGCAGGGCTGCTCTCGATCTTCATCCACTGGACAGTCCATCCATCAAATCCATATGTCTCTAATTTAGAGTGAAGGATGTTTTGGGAGGGCCATGACAAAGGCCTTTCAAAATTCCAGAAAGAGGACTTGTTGGTGGGGTGTATGATACTTTATCCTTTTCACAGCATAAGAAGCTTTCAAGATGTCACAAGAATTCTTGGTATTTAAAGAGGCATTTCTTATGTCAAAGTTTTTAAATATCTGCCAGAGGACATTGTGTTGTGATGGCCAATCCCACATTTAGATTCTAACACCCCCACTAAATGTAGTATTTATCTGTTAAGGAGTTATCTTGGTCAGATATCATCAGAATAAAGAAGAAGGAAAACAGAAAAAGAAACTTCAGTAGGATAGAAGCAGAGAGGAAAATAATGGGGATTGACATTTGGAATGCATAAAAATTTAAGTTCCATTTAACAGTATTTTTTCCTAGAGAATTTAGCATTCCAAGTAACACTAAAAATAAAAAAGACATAAAATGAAAAAGAAATTCACTATTACTACAGTTCATTCCAGAGGAAAATGGACAACTATCCTATAATAAATTGAAATATTTAAATTGTATTATCTGATGTCTTTCAACTTGTAGTGAATATATATTCAACTGTCCTCTAGTAACCTGAATAACGAAATATGATTAGGATATTCTTGTTCACCACTACTGGACTTTGAAATTGGTTTTGGTAATCAGTAAATAGTTAAATGTACAAAAGAAACCCACAGGCATTCCCATATCTTATAAGGGAATCTAAGGAAAGAATTTAATTTTTAATGCTGTACAAAATAAACCTGTTTTACAAAAGTGCTGTTATGGTTTAAGCATTAGTTAACTATTCTTCAGATGTACTCACTGCATCTCTTAAACAGAATTTAGTTACACTGAAACACAAGATAAACTCAAATAGAAAGTTAAGCTCAAGAAGAAAAAGAACTTTATTTTTAAATAAAATATATTCTATAACTGTTGATTTCATTTTCCTCAAATATTTTTTCAAACACAAAAAAATCACAACAAATTTGTCCAAGACTTAAAGTAAGAAAGGAGGACCAAGAGGCATATGGAAATACATACTGAGAGATTAATATTTAATTTTGTATTCCTTTGCCATTCAGACATAATGATCATAACATTATTTTAATATAAATCAGATCACACCTAAGAGAAAAATCTGAGATTCATTATCTATTTACAGTAAAGAAAACTATGCATTAATAATAAATTATTTGCAGCAGCTTACAATAGGGCATTGCCAAACCAAGAACAGTCTCCCTACAACCCTCAAAGGGAATAATTAGTTCTTAGTCTATCAGGATATTTCAGATTTATTTTAACATTAAAAAAGGAAAAAATATTCATGAGTGAAATTTCTTCTTCAGTATAACGAAGAATAATGGATTTCTTGCACACTTGAGTGCTTCTGAAATTCTGTATAAAATGTATTTCTTTCCTGCCCAAATACCAAATTCAAAGTCTTAGATATTTGCATACACTATTGACAGTGATTAATGTGATCCATATTCCTGAAATACCTGTAGAATTGATGGAAAAATCTTATCATCTTTTAGCTACCATTAATCCGATCACATTATATTTTATATTCAAGCTATTTCTAGTATAAAATTATTTGGTTTCCAAGATTGATTAATTAACAGATGTTCAAATTTAAAACTATTCACACTTCCTAAGCATCAAAAAAAGTGCTGCAAGTTTACAATCAAATAGTTAGAAAGGGGAGCAGAAATCTTGGGGAAAGAGGAGTTGTCATCAACAGCTCAAAAGATTGTATAGCTCCAGGAAAAAAAAAAATAGATCATTTGAAATGATCACCCTATGTTAAAAGAACAATATTTCCAGTGAGATTAGGTTTAAGATTAAGAAGAAGGAGAAATTGTGTGTTCAATTCCTCTTCTTTTGAAAACAGATTGACTACAAAGAAAACAGGGTACATCATACTGCTTTGTTAATCAAAAACAAAAATGGGCTCTTGGGAACCATAGTCTCTAACTGGATCTCATGTTCCTGGAATGTCTTTTGGTCAAAACTTTTCCAGGTCCTGGCAAACAAAAGGGATATGGATCTGCAAGAATGTGGACAGGCCATCATTTTTCTAAATGAAGCAGAGGAGATAAGACTGCAAAATAATTCTCAAACATGCCCTGACTGACAGCATGGTCCCTGCAGCACTGAAATATCCATCTCACAATCTGTGTGAAGTTCCCTGTATTATTTGTATTCCTTATTGAAAAGACTGAGGAGCAAAAAATCTGATGCCATGGTTTTATCTGTCACAGCCATGAAAGACAGCCTATTCTGTAGCACTGCCAGTGTGTCTGATGCAGGAGATCAGTGTCTCTTTGAAGCTTGGGTATGTCCAAAAAATGGAAAATGTGAGAAGTAGACAGGCACAGATTGCTTCAGATAAAAACAGAGAGATGTTTCCACAAGTTGTGTTATTGGTAGAGAGGAAAACTGAAATATTTAGTGGCAGATGTGATTGGATATAATAGCAACAAAGGTACCTGGAATAGAAGCACTAGGGATTCATCAGCAGTAGGAGGAAGTGTTTTACAAAGACTTTCAGGCTCAGGATATTTTTCAGGGTTATGATGAAAAACTGGACAAAAAATTGTGAAGTAGGCATAGATAGCTGACAATCTGTACAGTAGGATTTCCTCAGCCTACTGAGAAATTTCAAATAAATGAACTTTTCAGGCTGTAGAAAAGCTTTACATTTTTCTGAAGTTGAAGGAGAATTTAAGCTGTTCGCAAAGGACAACCTAAAAAGTCAATTCAGGACTTTAAAGGATGTGGAGGAGTTGTTACTTCACTTGATCTGTGAGTATTGTAGCTTAAAATTAGCTACAATGATGCAAAATTCTGTAAAATTAAGCACTGTCACTTAACAGTCAAGTCAAGGTCTTCATGAGGAAAAAAAAAGGTTATAGAATAAAACACTGATGGTTTCTTCCCACATGGGTAAGGCACAAAGAGTGTAGAGTGTATCATAAAACCTGCATGGTAAATATTCATGTAGCAATATTTGTACATCTAGCTATATCCAAATTTTAGGTGATATTAAAGAAATTTTCCTGTGTAGATCAATCTAAATCTGTTTTCTCTGTAAATATTTTTAACAATGAATTTTTTTCTCTTACTTGCTGAATAGAATCAATGAATAAAAAGAGAAAGTAGACTTGAAACTGGAAATGACAATAGTCCATAAAACAGTGTTGATAATTATCAGACTAATGCAGAGATAAAAGGCTGAAGCATTAGTCTTAGGAAAGGATAAAAAAATCCGTATGTTTCTGTAATCTTACCTTTGACAAGCACTATGTCTTAATCTTAAATGTTACACTTCCATCAGTTTGTATCTTAGCCATCCAACAAAAAATACTATAAATTATGTTAAAATTGTTCTTGATAAAAAGTTAACATCAAGGGTGGGGGAAAGTTTCTTTTTCTACTAGTAATTTAAAGAAAATAGTTCTGGGTATTAAAAAATTTGCAAGTATTTTTAGGCCAACGAGAATCAACTCTTTAAAATTTTGTACCATTTTTGATTCAAATATGGTATGTTGTTTTATGGAAACCACAGGTATTACTTGTATTTATAAAAAAAACATATATGATACTAGTAATAATTAGACTGTTCAACTGCAAAGAATTCCATATGCAAATGAGACCTCCTCTGCACTCAAATAAGATAAACTATGCCCTGGGTTAATGGGACTTGTTTTGTGCATTCTCTTGCCAAAGAACTGCTGGTCGAGCAAGATTGCTGGCTGGTTAAACAGATTAAACTCTCCTGTGGGAACACTGTGCTGTTTCTTTAACTCACTGAAATACAACACTTCACTTGGTGAGTGACAAAATGTTTTTGAGTAGATTATGTGTTTAATAAACAGTTATGTGGTGCCCTAGGAAAACATTACACTTGGGAAAATTCCCCATTTAAAAGTTACTTTCTTTTCACCTTTTACTTTCTCTACTAAAGGATAAAACCCTACATTTATAGATTTTTCTATATTGATTATAGCAAAAATAAGATATCGGAATTTTCTACTGTAATATACAGTAATATTTTTGTCATTTTAGCTTCTGTGCAATTTAATTGCACATGTGCCATGGGGATGTACATATTTATGTGACAGGGAAAAGAATTCTTAATCAACATCTTAATCCATCAAAACAGAAAGCTATTACTGCAGGAAAACTCTCAGTAGAGGTAAGAGAAGTAACACTAATTCATGGAAGCCATCAGCTAGTTTACAAATTTAGAAAAAAAAGTGTTGATATGCATCCAACAAATTATGCAATGAAAGAGTCATAGATCCATGTGGAAAAACAACCAAAAGAAGTTTTATTGATCTGAATTACTTATGAATAATAGATGAAATATTGTTCATGATGTGCAGGATACCAAAATGTGTTTCTAGTTTTTGCATTACACACATAAGTAATATTTATTAATAGTTGACTCAATCTTGAATGCTAGGAATATGATATTGATAAACTTCTTACACTAAAACTGAAGGGAAAGTTTTGCACCATGCAGACCCCAGTCCTGATTTATCAATCATGCAGATTCTGAACCTGTTATAGAATCCCATTTTTCCTTCCCTCCCTCCCCATAAAACCTGAGTTCCTTTTATTTAAACAGAAGTAAATCAAAGTATGAAAAAAAATTACAGTAGCAGGAGGGGAACAGTTCACATTTCAGTTTCACTCTGACAGGAAGTTAAAGAATTACAAAAGCTGAAAAGTTTCCAGAAATACCACAGTTAAGATGCAAACATTTCACCTTTAAAAGTTTCAGTAAAATAACGTTTTTGCACATCTGACTTACTTTTTTTTCCAAAGAAACTGTGAGTCTATTTTAGATGAAGTTTCTGAAGTTTCTTTACAAAAATTTTAAAATAAAAGCAAGGTCTGCTCTTGCTACTAACTAAGTTAATAGAACTAACAGAGGAAATATGCAGCCTGCTCCATGAGTTCTTAGTACCAGTGCTTGCTTGCATGCTTCATTCCATAAATATAATTTGCATCATAAGTATTTGAAATAAGAAAATATCAAGAAAAGGAATTTTCCTTGGTGAAATATTTCTTCTTCTCTTTTTGTATCTTCAGAGAGGCCTTGAAGTGTATTGCTAACAAGAAGACAGAGCAGCCCTAAGTGTTATACTCTTTGAAAGCTGCCTCTTCCCTTCACAACAGAATGTTAAATCCAGGTAATGGTTCTTTAGCAGCCTTTTCAATTTTTGGTGTAGTCAGAGTTCAGAAAGTGCTTTACTACTACAAGTGCTTCAAAAACTTGAAGGAAACATGACCTCTGTGAGGTCTGAGGATACCATATATTAAATAGGCAAAAGGACCCATGTGCTGTCAGAGCTCTTCTGAAGTGCTCTTTGGTAGATTTTCTTGTGCTGATATTTGTTTTATCAAAGCCACAATATATCCTCAAACTAAAAAGCCAGGAAAAAACATGTATTGCTGTCTTAAGTGGAAGGGGGGAAAGCAGCCTTGCTGAGGAAGGCATGGGGGTGCTGATGGGTGAAATGTTGCACATGACCCAGCACTGTGCACTTGCAGCACAGAGAACCAGTTTTGTCCTGGGCTGCATCCAGCTTGGGAGTACTCAGCACAAGAAAGACATGGACCTGTTGGAGTTAGGCAGAGAAGGGCCACTAAGATAGTTAGAGAGATGGAGCACCTCTTCCAAGAGGATAGGCAAAACGAATTGGAATTGTTCAGCCTAGGAAAGAGAAGGCTTTGGAATGACCTAATTGCACCCTTCCAGTACCTGAAGGGAGCCTACAAGAAAGATGGAAACTATTTACCTGAGCTTGTAGAGACAGGACGAGGGAGAATGGATTCAAACTGAAAGAACATAGAATAGATATTGGGGAGAAACTCTTGACTGTGAGGGTAGTGAGTCACTGAAACATGTTGCCCAGGGGAGTTGTGGATGCCCCATCTTTGGAAGTGTTTAAGGCCAGGCTGGATGGAGCTGAACAATCTGGTCTAATGGAAGGCGTCCCTGCCCATCCCATGGTAACAGGGCTGGAACCAGAGGATCTTTCAGGTTCCCTTTTGATTCAAAGCATTCCATGCTTCTGTGATATCATGCTCTGGGTTACCATACATGGTCAAAGATGGTGTCCAGGCCAATAATAACAAAGTTTCACAGCACTACTCTCTGTGTCTAAGTATAGTAGACTATGTAATACAGAATTAACCCTCATCTTCTTAAATCATCTCTTGATTTTTTTTTTTTCTCTTTAAAGCCACTCCTTTAGTCATGAAGTTGTTGGCTGGTCTGCATTTTAGAAAGCCTTATACACACCTCTGAAAGAGCTTTACAAGATTCTGTGAAAGGTTTACTTGACAAATCGTTATTTGGCAGAAAGTTGTTGGCAGCAAACTGCAGACTGATAGATGTATAGATATAGCAAGGCACTGAAATATTAAAGGAATGTGTGTGACCCATCATTTGAAGGCTGGCATTTAAAACAAAGTTCAAGAATGCCTTTTCCTTTCCATGTGCAATTTCAACCTGTGACTGAGTTCAGTGTTTATTAAAGCTATCACTCAGTTAAATGGGAGATAACAAAGACAGCAAGAACAAAGAGAGGGGAAAAGGTAGAGCTGGGGATCTCCAGAGAATTAGAGCAATTTAGGAAAACTGCTGATTTCTAAATTCTTAAAAGTTAAGGCTATGTTTTTGATAACATTATTTTAAATACTTGAGGAAAAAAAAAATCTCTTCTGTATATAAGCTGTGTGGAAGCCAAGAAGATGGGACAAAAATAGATTCTCATTCTCATTCTCTTTAGAATAGCATTTCTCACCATGGATAATTCTCATCATGAAGAAGTAAGTCCACAGCCATGAAAAAGAAATATATGCATAGCTACACAGCTATTTGTGTATGCACACAATGCATTCATGCAAACATCCACACAAAGGTTTTCTAATTTCCAGTTTGGAATGGGTCACAAAGAATAGCAGCATTGCATTGTGCGTTTTCAGGAGCTGGTCACTACATGATCAGATTTTTTTAAAAAAATGTTCTTAGTGCCAACTTTATTAATAAGTTTTTCATGTTTAATAAGCCAAACAAAAATTCTCATACTGGGAAAAAAATAAAAGGAGGGAAAGAGGAAAAGGAAAAAGGAAGACTAGGAGAGGAACTTTAGTAGAGACCACCTGTACTGCTGCAAAGGAAA
The DNA here is from genome assembly GCA_013401135.1 of Cettia cetti. Lineage (NCBI taxonomy): Eukaryota > Metazoa > Chordata > Aves > Passeriformes > Sylviidae > Cettia > Cettia cetti. The sequence goes on from VZUI01033570.1 coordinate 7,898, forward strand.
TGCACTAGAACTAAGGTTGGTATGGTTCACTTACCTGAAAGCCTGGTAGTGAGTGTTGTAGATTTTTTTTCAACCAACATCTTCTGGGAAAGGCACTGGACTGTAACTTGGAAAACCATGATGATGATGATGATGATGATGACGACGATGATGTGGCTAGCCAGGACAAACAGCTTCCCCACAGTGCAGAATCTTTCCATGTAGAAAACTATTGTCAAATTGTTGGCAAAAGCTTGTTCATTTTATGTGGTGATATTAAAAAATCAGACTTCTTAGAGTGATTTCAGAGAGCAGCTTCTAGCTCTGAAGCTGCCCTGTTCCTCCAGCCTCTCATGGACATGAGTAGAGGAAGAGAACACCCACACCTCCATCCACATTGTCTGTGAGGAAGCTTTGGGTGCACCGAGTGAGTTTATAGCCAAGTAAGAACAGTTAAGAAGAAACACAGACCAGGTCACACAGGCAGAAATAATCTAAAAAACATTTGTCAATGTATCAGTGATTTGGGCCATTTGTTGTTCACCTGAAGCAGATTTCTCTTATTCAAAGACACTTCAAATGAGCTAAGTAGCAATGTGTTGATATCAGGAGAGGAGCATCTTTGGAACAATATTGACATATGACTTGTGGAGGAATGACTTTACATTGCTGCCTGAAGACATATTAATTTAAACTGCTGCCATGATTGCCAACATGCATTCTCATTATATATGCATCATGTAAAACAGAGACAATTAAGCTGGAAAGTGCAATGGGAAATTACTTGCTTTGGCTGGACTCTGATGTGTGACCACATCACCTCACTAGGAGCATTTCTGTGTAGTCTGTCCACATTTGAAAATGTTACCTATTTTAAAGAACTATGAATTTTCAGGAACTGAATGCATTTCAACACTGAGAAGCTTCTCTTTTCTTGGTGTGGGAAAATAGCTAGCAGAAGCTTTGTACATGTGTTTTAAATATGGAATGGAATATATGTACCATCAGGTACAAATTTATACAGAGAATGAAGCAAGGGCAAAACTGAAAGCATGGAAAAGACACTAGAAAGTGCAGTGGGAGACTTTCACCATCTCCAAAGTTATGGGAACTAATTTTCTAATTGTTCAAACAAAAAAAGCATTAACTTTGCTTGTTGATCTATTTGATTATTTTAATAATGTAACTAGTCTGGATGAATCAAGCATGTTAACATATATATTCCAGTCACAAATTTCTTCATGCACTTTTTGAAAATAGCTCATAGATATTAAGTTGTGGCAACTTACAATTCAAAATTATAAACTAAATATTTTGCAACCTGTGAACTTCAAGATGGTTCTGAGATTTACAATTATTTCTCTTCATCTCTTTAGTTATAAACCTTAAAAATAGAACATTAGGTAGGATTGGATTTTACTACTGGAAATAGGAAAATATTACATGAAATAATAATATCCTTCATTATGGTGATTCCAAAGACTACTGGATTCTACTTTGACACTGTTGCAATGAAATTGAAGCACAAGTTTCTCTTTAATCTAGCCTTGCATATCAGCTTCCTAAAATCTGGAATGGTCACAGCATTTTGCAGGTGCTACACTCTACCACTTCTTCTCTCCTTTTTCAGAGGTATCATAGAACTTGTCAGTGGTAAATAAATAGAAAATTTTCTTACCGAACCAAAAGTCTTGCTGTTTTAATCTCTTGGTGAGCTACTGGCATGTTTCAGTATGCCTATTACAAACACTGCAGGCCACAAATACATTTATTTATTCTATACAATATTTCAAAAGGAATTATGTGAAGAAGCTCATGCAGAGCAAGTTATTCCTAAACTATCAAAGAATCATGGATTGCAGCTGTAATACCCTCAACCCACAGGATTTATTCTGTTTCAGAAAAGGTGAAAGAAGGATAAAGTTAGTAATGTTATTTCACTGAAAGTATTTCTTACAGTCATAGTTTATTTCCAGTGATTCAGCTTTTGTCAAACATATAATAGCAATGTAATATAATTATATAACAAAACAACTTCTGTATGCCTATTCTGATTTATACACTGAGTTACACAGGTTCTGTGAAAGAAACAACATTTTTCCTCTGAGTCTTATTCTCCTTGTGATGTGACTGTAATCAACATGCCACATCAAATCACTGGAGTCACTTGAATCTAGTGCAACTACAAAGTCAGATAAATTTGGAAGTTCATTTCCCTTCCTGGATGCAATTGCAAGATATAAAAGCAAAATGGGGATAGGAGGAAAATTTGAGTGACACAAAGAAAAGTGCCTACAGACTGCTGTAAATTGCACCTCTTTTACAGTGCACTCTTGGCAATTTCTGAGGAAATGTGTAAATCTGTTGTTTTGTTTTTTTTTTTTTTTTTGCAATTGACCTTGTTAACAATGGGATTCTTTTTCCTGTTTCTGTCTGTCTTTAAAAACACTAGAACCTGAAAGTTTCGGGTATTGAAGAAATTTTATATTTATACAACTGTATGGGTCTTTTTTTTTTTTTTTTTTTTTTTTTTTTTTTTTTTTTTTTTTTTTTTTTTTTTTTTTTTTTTTTTTTTGTGTCACTCTAGTGTGACACATAAAATCAAGATTTCATCTCTGGAAATGCCACAAGCTTCCTTTCTGACATTGAACAAGGCATTCTTTCTACACAGGTAGATATTTCAGCTATCTATAAATAAAAGTAGAAAAACAATTTTACATTTACTCTTTTTTCTTTACTGATACATTTATTGACAATCACCTGGGATCTCTACATTCATCCATGATAAATCCTCCAAACAATATAATTTTTTCCCAAATACATCCTTTTTCAAGCTGGCTTCCCCTCCCTTGATTGATATAGCTGAGATATGCAGTTACCTGATTTGGGAAAACTGGCCTCACGTCTACGAAAACTCTCTGTGCTGTACTTGCATAAAAACCCCACGGATCGTATTACATAGCAGGAGAAAGTCAGTCGTTTTGTTTGACAGTGACTACTTTGGAGTATTTCTTGAGTAGATATTAATGATATTTCTATGGTTCATTTTCTTCTAAAGCTTGCCTACCAGCACCAATATCCATTAAAAGGAAAAAAAAATTAAATATCTCTTCTTATGTTTCTCTTGTCATTTGGCAACTTGTTCAGTTTGATTTCTTTAAGCTTTTTCTGCCATCCAGCCCACATGGCAATGCATCACATACCTGTAGAGTTTGTTAATGAACCCAGAATCTTTTTTTTTTCTTGTTTTTGGAGCTATCACTATTACCTCTCTGCTGGATCGCCGCTGGTAAATTGTTTCTGTTGCAAAGAAGCAAAGTATCAAAAAAGGTTCTAAGTCTTTCTAAGTACTTGTTGAAATTTTGCTAGATCTTTGCCATCTCTCCAGGTGCTGAATTTTATATTCTAATTATTTTTCATATTATAATTCCAACCCCAATAGCTGGAATACATATTGGATTTTTTTTTTTGCCCCCTCCTGGGAGTATCACTAATTCCCTTCTTTTTAAGAGGAAAGAACCTTGACTATGATCCTACAAACTGTGGTCTGACCTTCAGAAATAAGTCCAAAAGCACAATAAGTTGAGACGGCAGGTTTCTCTTGAGCAACAGTAGCATCTGCGGGAGCTCTGGCAGTTCTGATTCCTTTCTAGGTTGTCATGGTGAGACTTCTAATTTATAAACCATTAGTGTAATACTTTTGTTCCTCAAAGTCAAAATTAATTGTTTAGCAAATGTCTTCCACAGGAGGTGAGTTAATGAAATAAATCAGTGTACAAATCCTACAAAATAAATTAGTAATCTATCCCTTCAGAATCTCTGCTCTGAAATTCTTACTTTTTAAATTCCTCATTAAAATTGTGCATGAGTTTTCAGTTGTCCATACATTATTATTTTAGCTAAAATATTTTTCTTTTTAAAGTCTCCTCAAAGCTATCTTAGTTCTCAATGTAATGCTTGCATCCTGTAGCCTGTCTTGGAAATAACTTTATAAATAATATATGTCGACCAAAGAAATTCTTTGGAATATAAACAGATTACTTACTGAAGTTACAAATTTCAAAGCAATGACTTTATATCATAAAACATTTTCTATGCAAAATTGGTAATTACATCCCGTGTCTCTCATTTCTATTCTATATACAACCTCTTTAATTTCTACCTGCAGTAATTATTTTGTTATAGAGAAGTCCTGCCTTCAGTACCATTATTGCCATACTAATAAATTTAAAACCTACACCACCCTTGTTTCAAATAAATATCACTACGGCAAACCCATCACACAAGCTGTATTGAAATGGTTCAAAAAACATAACCACAGTGACAAGCACACTAATTACTACCATTAGTACCATAGGAATATATTCTTTTATATTTTGGGGCTGCTAAGAATTATAAATTACTCTAAAAGCAGAATTCAATCACTTTGTTTTCACCTCCTGAAGCCAATATGTCTGGACACTTTGATTTATATCTGAAAGCCAAATCATATATGCTCCACTACAGCTTCATTTCAAATGATGCAGAAAAGATTGGTCCCCAGGTATTAATCCTCCAGAAACTGAACATTTAGCTTTTCAGGAGCACCTATTTGTTAAAAACATAAGCCTGGCGTAGGAATTAGTTAGTGATTTATGGTGTTAAAGGCTAATCAGTGCTATCTGTAATATGAGAAAGATTTAATTCAGAATGTTTTTCTTGGTGTCAGCATCTGAAGGGTTCATCTGGAATGGTACATCCAAGACAGCAAAATAAATGGAATGGAGTGTCATGTGAAAAAGAGACATTTAAAAAGGAAAATAAGATCATGCAAATGCAGGTGTACATAAAACTGAAAGAAACATACACTCATCAAATTGAAATGGAATGAAGTAGCAGTACACGGAGAAGTGACAGGCAGGGAATAGTCAAACAGCCAGCTGAGGAATCATAGCTGGAACACAGCTGCTGCAAATGGTCTTCAGCCTTCAAGGGTATTATCCTGATAACAGAGAGTGCAACTTTACAATGAAAAAACATACTGGAACACAGCTGCTGGTCTAGGCTTGTCAATAACTGCTGTCCTTTAATTCTACATATTTCATGTACTGAAAAACTAGAGTCTCCAAAGAAAATTAATTAATGTATAAAAATTATGCTTTTAAGACCTGAATTGTTGAGAGAAAAGTAGAGCAGACAACAGTTCCTGTCTAAATCCCATTGAAATGAACATCTAGTTCAAGCATCTTTCTCTGACAGAAGTTACAGGTTCCTATGATAATGGTGTTATGCTTGCACATAGAAGCACTTCTAAATTCTATGGCAATATTTATGTCTCTGAGAGTATCTTTCATCTCTCATATCTGCATTATTGTGACTTAGGGTGAAAATATACATTTTTGAACCATTTAGCACAATTACATCTTTCTATTAAATGCTTTATCCTGAGTTCAATGGTTTCAATAGAGACTCCAGTCAGACAATTCAGAATCTCCTTATCTCTCTTCATGAGTTTGAGAACTGGAGGACCAGTGCCATCATCAGTTTACTTTCTCATACTTTTTGCTGCTATTCTTTTCAGATGCAGTCCTTATTTTCCTTAATTATCTGCCTGTGACAAGAATCCTTGCTTTGTCTTTTCTCGTGTTTGTTTCCAGAAATACTGGACACATCTGCAAAGTATTTCTCCTTGAAGAAAAATGGAGAGTAGTAGGCAGGTTCAGGTAAATTCTCTGGCAATGGAGTGATAGAAGCTTACACTTGTGTACCTGAACACCCTAGGGCTGCCCAACAGAAAGTACCCATGGAACAGGGGAACCCTCCACAGGTACCAACATACTCCTTTAGATGTGATGGCAAAAATGTGTTCTAATGTTGAAGAAGATGAAGCTGTAGCATTGTGAACACCTGCTGGGACCTCTTACAAGGCACAAGTGACAAAGCTGAAGAACACATCCAAGTATTTGTTTAAAAATATTAGTGGACAATGAAAACTGGCAGTAGAGATTTCATTTTATTTGAAGAAACTGTCCACTTCTCATAATGGGCATGAAGACAAAATCAGTATCTGTTGCAGTTTTGGGAATTATTTCCCCCATCCCTTGAAATTGTGAAAAATATTTAATTCCCTGACAAATCCATCAACATCTATGAATGAAATAGTCTGAGGCAGTTTATGTCTCATGGGCTCCTTGCACACAGCTGAGCTTCTAATACACATTTTTAATCTCTTACATTAATAAGGGTTGGAAATCTTTTATTCGCCCTGATGAGTGCTCTGATTCTCCAGTGTAATGGGGTAATAAGTTTGCAATTTGTAAAGCAATTTGATGATTGCAAAATGCACATTATACTATGATTATATTATGTTAAAAGCATCAATGTTTTTAAACAAAAACACTAACATTCCTCTATTCATTTAACATTTTCCTTACTCACAGACTTTTTATACTTTCTGTCTAGTGTCAGATTACTAGTATTAATGTGAAATAAGAGTTTATGCTTTGACAAAGATACTAAGCCCATTGTGCTAGACCAAGTTATGTTAATCCATTAGTGTTCATTGTCCTTTATTGTGTTTCATGATTTCATAGATTCATAGAATGGTTTGTGTTGGAAGCAAACTTGAAAAATTCTGGTTCATTGCCATGGGCACAGATATCTTCCACCATTGCTCAGAGCTCCATCAATCCTGTCCTTAAACACTTCCAAAGATGAGGCATCCTCAGCTTGCCTGGGTAACCTGTGCTAGCTAGTTGGCCTTAGCAGCATGAATCTCCTTCTTAAACTATCTAAACTGATGCCCTTTCAGTTTGAAGTCATGCCCCCTTGTCTCTACATGCTCTTGTATAGGGTTCCTCTCCATCTTTCTTGCAGGCTCCCTCCAGGAACTGGAAGGTCAAAATTAGGCCACCCTAAAGCCCCTTCTTTTCCAGGCTGAACAATTCCAATTCTGTTTGCATTTGCTCTTGGAAGAGGTGCTCCATCCCTCTAATCATCTGGGTGGCCTCCTCTGTACTCACTCCAATAAATCCATGTCCTTCCTGTGCTGGGGACCCCAGAGCTGGATGCAACATTCCAGGTGTGGTCTCACGAGAACAGAGTGGAGGAGCAGGTTTTACGCATTACTATTTACTCTGGTCTTTTTGAAACAAACACAAAAATAAAGGCAACTGGAAACATTAGCAAATTAATATTTTAAAATAATACTGGTTTGGAGGTGCTCTTTTATGTAAAACGCTCCAATTAGACAATTTCATGTAAACTAGATTTAACATCTCCTCCCACATTCTTTTGAAAAATTAAAGGAATTTTTTTCTTCCATTCTGACATGGATTTAGGTCCTGAAACAACTATTGTCATTAATTCAAAGGAGGTTTGTAACATTTCAATGACTTGGTCGTTCAGATTGGAATAGTTTTCCATGTACTTTATATATCCCTTAGATATCAATTAATATATCCAAGAATGTCCTGAATTTAAACAGGCGCTTCCACATGTTCATAATAATTCTTGAGTCATGTTAGTGGTTTTATTATTAGTAATAAAATATTTATAATGTAATATTAATGTATATGTAATAAGGTGATTAGAGGAATCCCAAGAAGCCAGATTTTACTTCATTTTTATAAATCATTCATAAATCATAAAGCACAACTGCAGTTCATAATCTGTTTTGCATCCATACAAAAGTAATACATAAACATTCAATGAAATAAAGGACAAGGGTGGCTGTTATAGCAAGATCTTTCCATAATTATCTTTTTATTGGCATGAAAACATGTGCTTTTTAAATCAAGATCAGAATTAGAAAAAGTTCTCCAGGAACAAATTTTCTCCTAGGGTTAGCTGGGAAAGCAGGGCTCCCACCCTTGTTGCAGACTTACAACATGAATAAGGTCTATGCTGCAGGAAACAGGTAGCAGCTGTAATTCTGACACATTACTCTGTAAGAGCAGAACAAGGCCATGACTGTGACTCTTTGAATGTCTGGGTAAGCACTATTCTCCCTGTATTTTTAATGTCCATGGGAAGTTTAGGTTCATGCTTAGCACTCATTTTGCCTTTCTTTCCTGCTGCATGCAATACCATGGCATTCATATCAATACCAAAGAAGGTATTTAGGTTGACCCAATTTTGACTTTTATGATATTATATTTTTTTATTGAAGAGTTGCGCTTTTGAGGGAATTAAAATCAGGCACCGGAGACCTTTTTTACAAAAATGCCTTACTGAAAATATTTGCATGAAAGAATTTAAATGAAATTGTAGCTTATACATTGAATATATTAAATATCAATCTTTCTGTTTTATCAATTCTTTTCTTTCAAAATCTTCTTGGTTTGGTACCCTGGGTAATCTCAATATTATGTAAGTCTGGAAACAAACTGAAAAACAACAATTTCTGCTATCAAAAATTAAACTTATCATATCTATATCTCTCTCTACCTTGCTTTACAAATCCTAGCCACTGTAAATTATACAACTTTTGTTTGGTTTAAAATCCACAAATAATCTGATGTTATATAATACAAATTGAGCCAGGAAAAGCTGTTTTAGAATGATTTTTATGTTGTGCTCTCTTTTGCCGTTATCATTTGTGATAAGACTGGCATACCAATAGATAAAACAAAGCTTTTTTCATGTCAAAATATTATAAGAAGGTAAGAGATCTCAGCAGTAATAGAATACACCATTTTCAAATCAGTGAGTATATTTAAAGTGTATCCAGCATTACAAAATTATGAAAGTATGAAATATATAAGCAAATATATAAGCAAATATATAAACAAATCAGTGTTGAGTTTTTGAGTGTTGTACAACATATTTACATTTTTAAAAGCCATGAATGTTATATGAGATAACCAAATCTTAAGAAATAAAAAATAAACATGACATTCCCTTGAAAGATTCCTATCTACTTCTGTTTCACTCAAGGACCATTTTCCCAAGGGATTGTTTTTAATATATGACATATAGGTGTTATAAAAAAATTATATTATATTCACTATTCATAAAAGCTTCTTTTAAAGTTCAGAGCCATCTTAGTCATAAAAAGATTTCAATCTGGCTTTATCAATCAATCAAGTTTTTGCCAAAAGCTTTAGGCAGAGAGGAATTATAAATTATCTGTATTTTTTCCACTTTATATTAGGTTATCAAATGAACCTCTTCTAACTAAATGCACTTGAGTAGAGCATTAAAAACTTTGGGACAACGGAATGAAAAATATTTGCAACAGCTAAATATCTTATTAATGTACACCAATCAGAGCCAAAATGTTTCTTCTTATGATTACTTGGAACTTCACTAGATCATCTGAGTTCTATTTGTCTTCTTAGCTGAAAATAAGAATTTATCCAGAAAAAGGCATAGGGCACATGGTTTATACAAAGATTTTTCTTTTCAGCATATAAATATTTATATAGAACAATAAATATATTGGAAAAATCATATTTTTTCACAAGCAGTTGAGATTTTGCAGAACTTGCCTTTCTTATAGCTGTGCCTATTTCTCCTAAAACAGAGTGAGGATAATATTTTATGCACCTGTTCCACAATACCAGCGTTTAAGGCCAATCAACATAGTGGCAGTTATTGCAAAGAAGCCTTGAAAATATTCAAAGTTTTAAAATCTTCTGTACAGTTTTGCTACACTGAAGTAAACAGGCCTGGCTTATTTAATTTGCTAGGCTAAATTCCCTCATAAGTCTGAAGCATCAAGAGTAGCATCAAAACCTACAAAATACTGTAATATTGTACACAATAAGATGTCAAAATTAAATTTCATAATTCAAAATATGAAAACCCTAGTAAGCTAATTCTGGCATATAAAAGTATTTAACCTATGATAAATAAATATTGTATTTTAGCTATAATTTTTGATAGAAAATAAGTTTAAATACCAGGGTTTTCATAGATAGTTTAATTGTAGGCTGATGTCAACATGAACAGTACTCAGAAATTCAGCTCTGCTTCTTCATTCATTTAACAGCATTCAGGCACACTAACTGGAGGACAATATTAATTATCCACTGTATGTCAAAACAGATAAACTAAACTTAATCATTTTAAAATCAAAAGGTAGGACTGTATTTAAAATTAATAGGAGTAGAGCCGCCTCTGTGCATGAGATAATAGAGTACTTTGTGGAAGTGTCCTGCACTGATTTGCTCTGTGTGAGATATTGAGCAATTTAACAAAGCTGCTAAACAAGAACCTTTCTACTTTGAAGGCCCACCACAGCAGAAAGTTGAAGGAAAATGGAGGAGAAAAGAATATAAAGATTAGCTGTCAGGTGTATTAAAACAGTTATTTACTGGAACAAATCAGGATTTCTGCTTCCGTGGTCATTAAATGTTAGTTTAATGTGAAAATACGCCTGCAGACAGTGTGTGAGTTATTAAAAGACATAAAATATATTGAATGCACCATTTTTCTAAAGCATTTCAGCCCAGTTTTTATGATTCATCAAACTTCAGTCTCAACATATCACCCAGAGTCTTCCCAGTATGATATACCCAAAAGCAGCACAATAAAAAAGAAGTATTTTTCTGCAATATACATCACGGTTCAGGCACTTCTTTTGAAACAGGTTTTTAACTAGATTAACTAGTCAGCCTGAGGGCACACCTAACATTCATCCTGGCTGCATCTGTACAACCTGGTCTACAGCACATCCTAAATATGAGAAATTATACAATCAGAATGTTTAAGGATCTGGCATTAATTTTCAAAAGCTAAAAAGGGATTAAGTCATATTATTGTTCGATCTCTGAAAGTGCCAAGCACCTAGCACAAGAACCAGGCCCATACAAACAGACTCCTGAGACCCCTAAAAATAGATATTAGGAAAGGCATTCTCACTGCAATATTAAGGTGATGATTTTGTGAATCCACGTCAAAGGAAAAGCCTCTGCATGAGAAATACAGACTTAAAGTCTTATGGATCAATATTAAAATCATTCCATACAAGCATAAAATATTTTAAATTGTATTTGCAATATGCCCCTTTTTAAAGACAGGGAGATTAAGCTGATAGCAAGGTTCAACATTCAAACTAATCACTGTGAAATTTTTAGTGTTATATTGAATAAGCTTTTCTTTTTAGACTTAGCTACAGCTCAAAAATTTCATTTGTTCAGGGGTTGATTTATGTTTAAATATTCCATTTGCAGTGAGACAATATTAACACTACAGGCCAGATTTTATTCTTGGTTTCATGGGGAATAGATGGACTTATTGTATATTCATCTATAATCATAGTAAATTAAACAAGAATTTGGCTTTGTAATAAACACTCTTTAAAACTATACTCTCATGTCTCTGAAACTGTTTTGCATGAGGTTTACATCACATTTTTACAACTATGCATTGTGTATGGCTTTGGAAAAGGCTGTCAAGGGAAGTGGTGAAATCATCCTTTGAAACGTGCAAAAAACATGTGAATGTGACACGTGGGGACATGGTTTAGTGGGGGAACTCAGTGGTGCTGGGTTAACACCTGGATTTGATGATCTCAGAGGTCTTTTCCAACTTAATGATTCTAGGATTCAAATTCTGTCATGAGGTTGATTTAGAAATATCTTTTTGTATCAGGATAATCTAAAAGATTCTATCACACTTATGTTGCATTGTTTCTAATGAACAAACTTAATTAGAGGTTGAACTTTGAGAAATTTTCATTGTTGTTGTTTGGTGAAATACTGATGCTTTTTCAAGAGCAGATCTATCTGAATGCATTTCCAATATGAACCAAAGAAATAAAATGCAGCAGAACTTAACATTTTAGGAGGGACAAATAGCTTTTTATATGCTTGGGGAACTGCTCCTGTCTTTACAATGAGTGAAGCCAACCTAGAAAAATAAAAATACTTCATTAGGCAAAAGAAATATTTTTATGTTAAATAAAGACACTGTGATTCTTTAAGCTATGCATCTTAATTGAAATGTGAGTGTCTATGGGTGAGAGTGAAGCATGTGAATATTTATAAATGCTCACAAACATTCATGTAAGTATCCCCAACTGGAAATTAGATGTTGTTATTATCAATACTATTATTTATATTATTAAGGAAGCAGTTCATTTCCTCATTCTCAACTATTCAGCATTTTTAAGTGACTGAGTCACACACAGCATATCATTAACTTGACAAGGACAACTTCATCTAAATTTGACATCTTCCTGCTTTTCATATGTTCCTCTTTCCTGTATGTCTTCTTTCATATGCTGAAGATTTCTATTCTAAATTCTCATTTGGGAAGAAAAAAAAAAGTGAAAATATGGTCAAATTATAAAATAAATGAGTTGATTATATCCTACAGAATCTACCTGTTGCATATAAATGTGAGTAGGTGCTGGTTGCTCAGGTAACTGAGTAAGGTCAATAGAGATATGTATATGTTCATTTTAGAGTATAACAGGCATCTTCAATAAAGATTATGTAATAAATCAAGAGGTGCAGGGTAACTGCCACAGCTTGTCCTATCCTGTGTTTAGTATACATTTCTGCATGTACTCACATGTGATTTCTGTAGGTGTGTTTTCTTGTGATTCTTTATTATGTATTTTTTACTATATTGCTCTATCACGTCTCTTACAGTGCTTTAATTTTCTTTGTTTTCAACACAATTCAGTTTTATGGGTGCTGTTTTGTTCATCCTTTCTTTCAGTTGCCCTTCTTTTCATGATTATTTTAGTAGGATTCTATCATACTTTGATTTTGGTTTTGTTCCTTCTAGTCACCAAACCCCATTTTATTTCTCCAAATTTTTTCCCTTGCTTTACCTGTTATTTTCCAAGGATGACTGGGCAGTCTTTGCACAGTATATCTGCTTTGTGATCTGTCTGCTGCTCTTTTGTGCTGTTTGTCATGTGCTGTTTGCTCACACTGCTCTGGATAAGAAGTGAAAATATCCTTGGTGAAGGGATCCTCCAAGGTTGCAGCAGACCTTCTTCAGCTGAAAAAAAGCTGAGCAGCACAAAATGCTGTTGCATCAGAATATCCAGAGTTTTGTGAGTCTGAAACAAACTGCAGAAGCAACTATCTCTATTTACATAGTCTGAGGACTTTCAAACCCATTGTTTCACTAACACTGTCCAGATTTTGCCTCCTGTTATGACAGAGAAGGCCTTATTACAAAGACCCAATAAAGTAAAAATGGCAGTTTATTTTTATGTTTGAACCTTCAGGGCTTTCTTTTCTCTACATGAACATCTTACCAAGCACTATGACAGATTTTCGTATAATTAAAATATTTGAACACTTTTAAGAAAAGTTAAAATCAAAGAAGTTGGTAACTCCTTCTTCATCTACTTATTCCTTCACTATGGAATCATATTTCTGCTCATCAGAAGCATATCATTTCCACTGTAGTTCATATCATTTTACCACTTGATTCTGCCTCTCCTTTTTTTTTTTTTTTTTTAATTTTAGTTGATTCTTTTCTTTTACCAGAATGGGAACACAAAAGATAGTTTGTCTTTTCCAGGACTTTAGGGAATAGTAAGGATTCTTTTGTGGGTTAATCTAACTACATTTCTTCTACCATATAGTTCAGAGATACACAAATATCTGTGAACATTTTTAAGGAACTCTCGTAGATATTATATTTCTAAATGTAAAAGAACAAACCCATTATCAGACAATCTAAGTTCATATAACATATATGAACTGTCCCATATAACAGGGCCCACAACTACAAAAGTCTGAATACCACACAGTTTAGAAAGGGAAAATATTTTCTATGTGTAGAAAGAATCTCTTTCAAAAACAGAACTCAGAATCCTGAATCAGAGAGAAGAAGGGAACTGAGTCATAATAATAATGATTTCAAAATATAAACCAGTATTACAAAAAAGCTTGTGGAAAAAATCATTTTATATAATTAAGGCATTTTTATTGATATGTTGGGTGTCAGATGAATGCGCAAGCTCTAACATGACCCCTCACAGAAAGAGAAATTAATCAACCAGTAGTTCCAGGTTAAGTGGCAAGAATAATCAAACCCACATAAATTATTTATTCAAGGAGGGAATACTGACAGTCCTTCTGCATGGTAACATTAATAATAACCTTTATTAGCGATGTGGGAGTATGTGCTAATTCCATACACCTTTACCTGGTCTTCTGCAAAATTCTTGTTCTTTAAAATTTTAGCTTTCATAATATAATGCAATATACATAATACAGAGAAAAATTACATCAAATCTTGTAACCTTAATTGATAATACTTACTAAAAAAAAAAAATTTAGAAAATAATATACAGTTGGGAAGAAGTAGAAGAATACAGATTACCTGTACTAAAAAAGACTAGGACAAAAAGGCTTTAAAAGAAAAATAAAGATGTCAGGCTAAATTACCAGGCTACAACTGAAGTACATTAGGAAAACTGAAGGGAAGTTACTGAGGAACATTTAAATAGATCAGGTTTTCACCCCCAGATGCTGAATCAGCAGAACTTGGCTGTTTCATCACTGCCATCTCTCTTGACAAACAGGAAAATCATGTGTAGGCTAATGTCAGTTTTTTGTGCCATCTTATGCAGTGTCTGGCATCACAAGGAATCCTTGTCTGAGCTTAGCCCTGCATGTACACTGCCTTGGTGACAGGGACATGGTGCTTCCAAAAACTGCTGTTCTGGAAAGAGCTGCCAAGTGGACAGGTTGGGGGCACAGCCATGAAGGCTTTCCCATTTCCAGAACAGCTGGTGCTCTGCACTTACAGGCATCCACAGTTGTAGAAAACATCTGAGCAGACTCGGGAGAACACAAGTGCACAGATTCCTTGCTACAATGTGATTTTTTCTGTAAAATCCACATTAAAAAGTTATGATTTGACCCAGACATGTAGAAGAACTTTTGACCTTTTGAGAATGTGGTAACAAAAAGTCCCAGCAGGAGACTGGCAAATGGTTTCTCCAGTCCTATACCATAGCCACACTCTTCTCCCTATAGGTAGTCCCTCCTTGTTATTTATCCAAGGTATTGCCGAATCTTTTCAGATACAAACATCTATTACAGAGATATATTTTCTTAAATTTCATGCTCATAACACAAATATGGACATAAAGGCCAGCACTGAATCAAATGAAATATGCCAAAGACATAATTCCTCAAGTGACATTGTTCCCTTCTGTAGGAATTCAAGCAGTGTTTTTAAATTCTGTTAGAGGTAAAAGGTCAAATTATTAAATTTGAAGCCTTTTAACCATGAAACAATGATACATGTATTAGATTTTTTAAAAAATCATTCACACAACAGTTTATCATTTTACTTTATAGCTTTCAAAAAATTTTGCACTCTCATGTATAACCTTTCACCTGCAAAAATGTTAAAATTCCAAAACCGAAAAAGGTTTACAATTTATTTTATTTCTGCTATAGTACCATGTCAACAGTTTTAATCAGGATCTCACTCATCAACAAGAATTTCTTTGGTCATAACAGTCCTCAGACAAAACAACAAGAGTATATAATACAATTGTAAAAAAACCTGGGGGTTTTAGAATTTTCATTGATGTCAGCATCTGTGCGTGTTTGGGAACAAGTAGGGAGCTAACAGCTTATAACCATAAAGGAGGGATCATTTGTAAATATACCTATTTAATTTGATACAGAAAGATTTTAAGGTTCTCATGTGACAGAAATTCTTCTCCATTTCAGGAATCATAGCAAGCAAACTTGCTTTATGCCTATAACAAGCCATAACCTCTGAAAATCACAGTCTGAAATGAAAATATTCCTACAAGTCTGTGGAAGCTTCTTGATGTCCAAAATTTTTGACAAATTGCAGTCTGCCATTTAAAAAAAAAATCTGCATAACACCGAGAAACATAACCTTCTATTATTTGACTGTGCATGACCATACACAGATCTCAGAGTCCTCAGATGTATTTTCAGTAATTCTGCCTAGGAGTCTGTAGGAATGTGTTGAGTCCACGTACAAATGTCCAGCATACAAGTATAAAGTTAACAAACTCAATGATTTTAGATCCCATTGCAAAGCAAAAAAGCTTAAAGATATCAGAAACTTTCTCATAACTGAAGCACTCGATGTGTCAAAAATAACTTCAATGAATAGATGAACTTCTTGTTCTGTAGGAGAAAAATACTGGTAATAGTAATGTTTAGATTTTCAGTTAAAACTCTTTGTGTATCACATCATTAGCAAAATTTGGAATTCTATTTGGTGCTAGTGAGTACAACTTCCTGATAAAAAGTAGGAAAATTAGGACCATAGTTTGACAGTTCACACAAAAAATCTTCAAAGAAAACACAATATGTATTACAACACATTTCTCTTTTAAATCACCATAATTCTACAGGCATCTTAACAAAAGGAAGTACTTCTTAGTTATTAAAGTACATATGATACTTCATGAGGTTGTATAAATGGAATAACTTTTTTTTTACATGCATATAGTCAAGGGAAAAAATCAAATTCTCTTCTTTCAGCCCAAAACCTAACACCTGTATGTTTTTTATTTTAAAAATACATAAATAAAACACAAAAATGTGATTTCCTGGTCCAAATTCAGCCATTTGGGATGGCTGCTTTTACATGCAAAGCATCTACGCATGGTTCTTATGCTATCTTACTTTATATTTTATGCTATGTTGTTATGTTATGTTATGTTATGTTTATATTATATTATGCTATGTTTTCCTATGCTATGCAACATTATGTTACATCTTAGAAGCTGGTCTTCTACAGAATTCGGAATACATTTTTTTAAATATCGGTTCTTAAGAGTTTTGAAATTTGGATTATGCTTCCCTATCTCTTACAACCTTACTTCTTCAGTATTCCATCAGAGGGAAGACTTCTGAAGACTTTGTTTGAAAAGGATAGTTTATTAAAACAAAAGTTGTTAAAAAATAACTTTTTGGAAGAGGAAATTTCTGGGTAGAAGGAAAAAATATTCTTGAGAATGCAACTCTTTGATTAGAAGTGTGTTTATTTGGAAACGGAAAAGCAAGGGTTTCAGGGGGTGGGTTTTTGGCTTGTTTTGTTGTTTGAGGGTTTTTTTGGGTGGTGGCGGGGGGAAAGGGGGTTCTGGCTATTTTGAGGGATATGGAGTGTAGCAGAATTTCTTAGAGAGCAAGGGCATGATTTATTGTTGGATTAAGGTTGAGCAACCCAGCCTGGGCCCCAAATACAGGCCTGAGTAAAGTACTGAAGCCTGTGGCGCAATTAGAAATTGTGTTAAGGTATGTAGGACAGAAGGTAGTTTACTTAGGCAGTAATAGGTACAGATGTTAGTTTGAACACTTTAGCCACCTTAAGTATAAAAGCAAACAATATTTGTTTGCATTCTTTTATGCTGCACACCAATGAGGGGATGCTTGGAACTGTAAACAATATTGAAATGTATATAAACTGCCATTTTGTATGAAATAAAGGAGAACATGTGTCATCACATTGGTGTAAGCACGTTATTCAGGCTGGTTTCTCACAATTTTGGGGGAACTTCCCTTTTCAATGGAGTATTCATATTCATGCTCTGATCCTCCAGTGTCAAAGTACTGTTTTATCAACCTCCTATTCCATCACCTAGATTTCAATATGTATCTGATTTCAGATTAGTATTTCCACTGAATAGCTACTCAGTATGTTTAATAAGTGATACAGGATCCCTTGATTCATTTTTTTTTTTTTTTGTTTGACTGTAATCCTAAATCCTAGTTATTAATTAGATCATGGCTTATTTCCCTATAACATTTTTACATTATGCTCATCAAAAGTTACTCTTTCAAATCCTTCCTGACAAGAAAAATTATGCTCCACGGGGTTAATGTAGATTAAAATGACCATGGTAAGCATCTGTGTGAGACTGAGAGATAAACTTTTCTTGCTCAGTAAACAATGCCTGGGACCACATTCTGTAACAATGCAAATAATCATGAAATTCCATGAAGAGCTTTTATTCTCCTCCAGAAATGAAATTAAAAGAAAATACTAGTTCTGGGAAAAGAGTTCAATTCTTTATAAAAGTGGTCCATCCCTAAGTATTACACTATCTAAAAGTCTGAACCAGATTCTGTACATGCTAAATGATAATTGCAAGGTAAGAGTTTAAGGGAAACTGAAAATCCTTGAATACAAATTATCAATAATCGGAGTTGCCTCAATAACAATCCAAATATTTTTAACTTTGACTGCAATGAATTCTCTGGTATCAAATCGATTCTTTGTACTCCTCAGTATTAGAGAAAATCATTTTCATGGCAAAATCCTTTTTAGGCACCATAAAAATGTAAATAATAGAATCTTTCAAATGTAAATTGTAACAATATTGAAACAGCAACAAGAGCTTAATATGGTATAATAAAATTTCAGCTTAACTTTTTGAACTAAAAAAAAAGAAAAAAAAAAAAAAAACAGAAAAAGAAACATGTATGTACAATAACCTAAAGAAAAAAACAAAGGGCGGTGAGACACATGAATGTATTGTGATCCATGACACCCATAACATTAGTCTAGACAGAAGACAATAAATGACTAAATGTTTTATTCTATGCAATCTAACAAAAGCAGGCCTGAAAATCTCCAGAGACATGAATTTGCAATAAAAGGGAAATATCTCTCATGATTTTTTTTTTTTAATTTTCTTGGGTAACTTCAATATAGCCCACCCAGGAAGCCTTTCCTGGAAAATATCTACACTGTTTGCTTCCACAAGCTTGCTGAGACACATTATTTTCTTAGTGTCAGTCTTACGATATAGCTCCTTGAGAAATCTAGGCCATGACAGCACAGTAATGCTTATGAGAATATCAGGAAGTAAATGTAAAAGTAATATAGAGCATTACCAATGCTAAAAGGTGCTAAAAAGGTGATAATTTTAAAGCTCAGGATAAGCAACGTTTCTAGCCATCATTCTTACTTTCCTGGACTTCTAATTTGAAAGCTATGTTTCAGTCAATCTTTGCAAAAGCAGATTTTGAAGCAGCCCTGGGAGAGAGAAAAAGTGCTGGAGCATTTATTACAGTCTGTCCAAGAAATAACAGGGTTAATAATGTTTGATAAGCCTACGCAATGTAAGCAGTGAAAAGAACTGATGCATTTTTAAAGGGATTGTCAGTCCCACTCGAGGCAGGGGCAATAGTCACCCAGAGAACTCTGTCAGTAAGCAATGTCATTAATAATGATTCATGGATATGGATATTCACAACAGCTGTGTCCTCACCTTTAAGTACCTTATACAATATTTAGGAAGTGCTGGGAGATATTGCAGCAGGGAAGCAACTAAATTGCTAGAAGGCAATGCTGGTTTAAATTGTTTAATGTTCCTCCTCAAAATGGGTGTACCGATTTTTCAGAGTAAATCTCTCTTCCTCTGTCTCTCTTCAATAAAACTGTAGCAAGCAAAATGAGCAACATGCTAATCATCTAGCCAGTGAAATCTTAAAATGATGTAATGTATTGGCATCAACACGAATATACATCATCAGCTTATGAATAAGTTGTCTGTTACCAATCGTTATTCCTCCATTAACATAGAAAAGAAACATATGGCACAGTTTCCCCGGATCACCTCGAATTTTAAAATTCAGAAGTACATACTTAATGTTCCTTTTTTTTTTTACTCAGAACTGTTGTGGTTGAAAAGCATGAATTCATTGTTTTCATGAAATAAGATGTATTTCATCATCAGACTCAGCAAAAAATAACCTAACTACAATTTAATTACTCTTGAAAACAGGACAAATGACTAGTAAAGTATTCATTTTGAATATTTTTTTCTTACCTTTAAGGAATATAAAAAATGAACCGTAAAATTACAAACTAAAACTGCCTAAATGTTAACAATGTTGCAATGTTCAAAATAACACAGTGAATTTTTGGTAGGAAGGAATCACCATAAGGTGGGTCCATACACAGTTCCTGGACCTTTACCATTCTAATTTCCTGAATGACTGCACTTTGGCCCCGGAACTCATTCACGAATGGCATGCAAATAATCAGAAGCACAAAAAATTACAAGTCCCTAATTTTTGCAGCAATTCAGGACTGTCTTCAAGCCAAGGTCTTATTCAACTTATCAATATCTCAGAAGATAGCCTAAGCACACTACTGCTGCTTCAGGTTATGAGCCACAGTATTGACACCTTCTCAAACTGTCTTCTGCCGGTCCTCAACATTGCAAAACTGAAACACTTTTGCATTGTCGCTGTTGCCTTAACAATGCATGGCTGTCACAGCCAGAGTGGGAGCTTCAGATGAAGCTGTTTAAAGAAATCCTCCCATTGAGTCTCAAGGTGCAGGAAAGATCCCCTTGCTTTCTAAACACTTCCTCAGAGTCACCTGGGCGTGGCTGGGTCCAATCCTAGTCCCAGACTTTGTCAACAGTTTACATCTAAAGGATTATACAGGTATAACTGAACCTTTATACAATCTTGTTCTACAGGACTAAGCATCAAATCTATTTATAGAAATATAATAAAGAATTTCTTTAAATTGATTCAAATAATTACAATAATTACCAAAAAATACCTTAATCAGAATTATTTACCGTAGAGTAATATTTGTAACTACTAGTACAGTAAAATCTATTTTGAAGAAATTATATTAAAGCAATTATAGTGACATAATTACAGTAAAGCTAGCAAAACAATTATTAAGTAGAAATTGATGATATTAACTCATACCAAAGTCTGTGAGGAAATGTCTTTCTCTCAGCCTCAAGGAGTAATACTGAAGGGCATCCCCACGCAAGGGCAGTATCTTCACATACCTTAAGGAGGCATGCTAGAGGTTCTCACTGTGCAAAAGTGGGATTGGCCTCTTATACTATAAAGTGACTGTCAGTCATATGCATTTTTTAGATTATGTATTGTCAGATTTACTCAGAAAGACATGTTTTGTGCTGAAAAAGGTTGGCAGCTCTTTGGTTCGTTCTGACTCTCCCCTCTCTATCGGGGCCTGCACACTCTCTGCTGCCAGGCTCAGTCAGGGAGCATCTGTCTTGCATGTCTCCTGGTGGGTCTGACAGTCAAGATTGTCTGGACATTCAACATTAAAAGCAGCGGAAAGGCCTCTTTGCTCAATCTTACCACTGATCAGCAGATATTCCTTTCTCCAGCAATCAGCAGACCCTCCTTGCTCAAGCCATCACTGATAACTTGTAAAAACTGTGATGGTCTACTCTTTGGTTAAGGAACAAGATCAATTTCAAGCTGCTGTATCTCTTATGCTCTTTGGTAGAGCATGTTGCTACAAGAGCATGACATTAGTGGCATGCAGCAATAGCAGGGTGACTGCTGTGAGGGATTCTTTCACCCTGATGTAGGCCCCTTGCACCAGAACCAATCCAGCAACAAAAGCTGAGTCACTCTTGAAGTGGTGACTGGAAAGGCTTCTCTGTGGATCACAATAATTACAGAAGTAGCCCTGCCAACTATCCTACCTCTAACCCAGTTTTCATGCTTTTCAGTAACATTCTGCGCCAGTTCCTGGAACATGGAATCTGTCAGGGCTGGTTAAGACCAGGGGCATTATTGCCAAGTGATTCCACTCTCCCTAGCTGCCAGTTGTGTAAGAGCTTGGAATGACAGCACCTCATCAGAGCATGCTGTTTAACAGTTGGTGCCTCATTGATGTACAAATCTGATGATGCCACTTGGTCTCTCAATAACTATTATTCATGTCTACTCAAGCACCCGCTGTCTTCCCACCTCATTCTTTTGCATTTTTCATACAGGCATAAACAATTCTTACAGTTAATATGAAAACTTCGATATTGAGAAAAGAGAGAAGTGGCTGCTATTAAGAAACAAAACAGTCTTCTGGAGAACCCTATTAGTCTGCTTTTCATGGGTCAGTCTTCCTACACCATGCTTTTTTTTATTAAATGCATGGAAAGCTCTAAAATAAGTGGTATAAAAAATACTACTTGTTGAAGCATCTATTTCATTTTGATCCATAAAATATTATAAAACATTGCAACCTGCATTTTATTTTCCTAGCAAATTCATTTTCTTACAAAACATCTGTTGAGAGTCTAAAAACCACAAACTCTTGTAAAAACACAAATCTGTGCAGCTCAGATTTCAGCTACTAGCATTTTGTGAGAGACAAAACCACAAAAGTAACCAAAATATAGTTCAATCACAAAATGAAATCAGTAACTTTCCCTTTCACTTTCCTAAAATCTTGTTCAGTATCATAGAACCACAGAATAATTAGGCCTTGAAAAGACCTTTGAAGTTTTTTCAGTTCAAGAGCTCTTCTCAAGCAAGGTCAAATACACCATGTTGCTCAGGGTTTTGTTCAGTTGGTTTTTGAGTCTTTCCAAAGACAGAGACTCCACAACCTCTCTAGAAACCTATTCCACTGTTTAAAAACACTCACACTGAAACAGAAAAGGGTTTTATTATCTTATGTTTAAGTGTAATTTCCTATATTTCAGTATTATTAAATAGTTAGTTCAGGACTTGAATTATGGTACCAATTTTCATCCATGGCATACATGGACATTCAAATTTCCACTTGCAGAAATGAAAGACAAATGCATTGCCCCCAAAACTCGGAATATTCTTTTTTCATAATTGATTTTTAATTGGATTGTTAACCTGCAGGGCAGAAATTTGCCCTTCAGCACAGGATTTTTGTCTGCTTTTGAAGCAAAAATCAGTGAAAAAAAAGTAGTTCTTTAATCACACTTTTTATTAGTTTTGCCTCAAAAGGGGGCAACAGATAGTTGGCTAAATCAATGTCATGAGATAGAGTGAACACATGCCCTATGCTGAAGATAAGCCAGCTGGCACAATCATCTTCTCCAGGCATGTTTCCAGTTCATGAAGTGGAACATTTAACATATTGGTTCAAAATACCTAACCTCTTGCCAATTATGTGAAAACAAAATTATCTATGGTCAATTTAGCTATGTGCAGAACATAGAAGGATAACTAACCACCTTATTTAGCACTACTTCTTTGTGCCCAAGAGTGTATACATTCCATGCCTATTGAATTATCAAAGGGAAAACACATTTCATGACTACGTTTTTGGAAGGCAGAAAATAATCTACTCACTTTTAAAATTGGACCACTTCAAAGTCAGAAATGGAAAAACTGCAAGAAGGTCTTGGCATATAAACCTAGTGTTTAAAATTCAGAAGGAAATTTTAAAGCTCATTGCCAGCAAGTTTTAGATTTCTTTTTCTGGTCTGCTGTAAATATTTTGTCTCTTGAGAATATCTTGTTTAATAGTGCAGAAATTAGCTTCATTGAAACAAATGGTCAAAAGCAGTAAGAGTAGTTAGTCATCTAAGTCCTATTGAAGCTCCTACCCTATTGCAACTCCTACTTCACTTATGAGAATTTACTTGAAAAACATGGTTTCACAGAATCACCGAATGGTTGTGGTTGGAAGGAACCTCTGGAGACCGTCTGGTCCTACCCCCTGCTAAAGCACATTTTCCTGGAGCAGGTTGCACAGGACCACGTCTAGGCAAGTTCTGAATATACCCAGAGAAAAAGACTCCACAAGGTCTCTGGGCAGCCTCTTCCAGTGCTCTGGCATGCTCAAAGTAAATTGTTTTCTCATATTCATATGGAACTCCCTGTGTGTCATTTTTTGCCTATTGACCTGTCACTAGACACTACTAAAAAGAGTCTGGCCCTATCATCTTGACACCCATCTTCAAGATGTTTCACAGAATCACAGGGTATTCTGAGTCAGAAGAAACCTCCAAGGATCATCAAGTCCAGCTCTCGAACCCACAAACCCTTGACATTATTAGCACCATTTTCCAACCATCAGAGCTCATTTCAGGGTCAACTGTGTGCCTATAGATAAGATCACCTCTCAGTCATCCCTTCTCCAGATTAAACAGTTCCACCTACCTCAGTATCTCCTCATGGATGCTCCAGATACCTCATCATCTTTGCAGCCTTCCTCTGAATCCTCTCCAGAAGCTCCCCCTATCTCTCATACAAAGTAGCCCAGACCTGGACACAGAACTCCAGATGTGGCCTCATCAGAGCAGAGTAGAGCAGCAGGATCACCTTCCTTGACCTGCTGGCCACAGTCTTCCTGATGTAGCCCGGGATGCCATTGGTCTTGGACAACCCACCTCCCTGTCCACTCACTTAACTCATGTTTCCTGAGCTTACCTATGAGGAGACAGTGTCAGCGGCCTTGACATCCACACAGCAGCTGCTCTCCCCTCATCAATCTTGTCAGTCCATCACAGAAGTCTATCAGAATGGTGAGGCAAGATTTCCCCTTGATGAATCTGTTTGATTACTCCTGATAAACTTATTTTACTTCAAATGTTTTAAGAAGACATTCAGGATATTTTTAACATCTTTCAGAGATGGATGAGATGATGGAGAAACATGTTTTGTATTTTCACTTGTGGAGGAGTTTGCCCTTTGGTTCTTTTCACCAGCACAAGGTGACACAACACTTCTCTCTCTTAATAATTGAAATTCAGGTAACCAGATCAATTGATGTAATTTTTAAAAATAATCTATTTTTTTAATTAACATTTAGTAATAAGACTCCAAAACGCCAGATAAAAAGGCAGTCCTAGGTCTACTGAGTTCAGTATTAGAAGAAAATTAACAGAGCTACACCAAGAAGCAGGAAGTTGTATAGTAATAGTAAATTTACTAGTGATAGGGTAGTTATTACCTGTTCTTCATCAAGTGCTCCATTTAGACAGAATTGAAAGTTAAAAAAAAAAAAATCAGGAGGATATGAGCTTCACTTGTTTCAGGTTAATTACCTTCTTTTCATCTTATGATTCACTTTTAGTTCTATTGGGGTAATAAATTTATGGTATTTAACTCCAGGGCAGAAATTTGAATCGCAGGAGTTTTGTTTAACCTGAGTAGATACACAGAATCACAGATCCATTTAGATAGAAAAAGACCTCTGAGAAGTCCAACCTTTGACCAAACACCAAGTTGTCAACCAGACCATGGCACTATGGTCTGGTTGACCATAGTCCAGTTGTTTCTTGAAAACCTCCAGGAAGGATGATCCTACCACCTACCTGGTGGTGGATATTCAAAGGTTTAACAACCCTTGCTGTGAAGCAATTCCTCCTTATGTCCGGCCTGAACCTCCCCTGGTAAATCCTGAGGCCATTTCCTCTTGTCTTGTCTCTCCTTACCTGGAAGAAGAGAGTGATCCACTCCCAGCCACATCCTCCTTTCAGGCACTTGTAGAGAGTGGTAAGGACCCCTCTGAGACTCCTTTTCTCCAGGCTAGACAAGCCCAGCTGCCTCAGCTCATCATAGGATTTACCCTCTAGACCCTTAATCAGCTTCCCTGCTCTTCTCTGGACTCACTCCAGTTCCTCAATGTCTTTCTTGAAGCTAGAATTAAATACATTTCTTTACATTTATTTAATTACATTTTATTAATCTCTTGGTTATGTTATATGAGTAATAGATAAAGTCTATACTAATTGAGCAAAATAGATTTTTACAAAGACATTTCTTGGAATGAACCTTTATCATTACAGATATAAATCACTATTATAAATGAACTTAAGACCAGATAGTGCAAGTTATTCTTGAAAAAAATTGCAAAATATAAGGAAACACTCTCTCTTACATGCAGTTTTCCTCTGTACATTTTCTACATCAACACACACAAATCTCAGGTCATCTGTGAAATAGCACAGTGCAAACCATTTTCATTCAGAAATAACTTAGCATTCTGCAACAAAACTTTCATTTCCTCATTAGCAGGGACCGAGTGAACACAATGAATAGAAGTTTCATTATTTATTTATTCATTATTTCTGGATAAAAGCTAGAACCAAGTTCTTTCTTTGAGCCACTGAAACTTTATTGATGTTAAAAGGTTATGTGAGTTAGGCAGAAGAAAATGAAGTTGTTACTTTTAAATGCTGGGATAATGTAGCCAAAGTTTCTTTCAGAAACAGTAAAGAATTGTGCTTCTAAGACCTTGACATTTAAATCTATTATATGATCCGTGGTTTTCCTTTTCTTTAGCACACCATTAGTGTGCTAGGGTTTATTTAGGATTTCTCTTTATAACTGGAAGGAGACACAGATATAATTTGACCTGATGTAAGTTTATTGAGTTATTTAGACAAAACCACTTTTACTTCTCTCTGTCATTATCTCTTAGGTGTAACAGCTTCAGATTTTTTGGGGTACTTTTGTTATTAAAGCAAATGCTTTATAAATCAAAAGTACCAGACTTACAAATCTTCTATACTATGACTTTTTCAGACTCATAATACAATAAAACAGATTCACATTTAATTTTAAGCATAAATCAAAATTATTTTATTATAAAATGAAAATTATGTATCTATAGAATGCATTATGGAATTTAAATAATATACCACTGGTTTACTAAAATGGAATTTGATTTACTATTCAAACTTCTCTTGATGTGTATAGAGGTGTCTCTCTTTTATAGAGACACGGATCATACCCAGCTCCCAGTGCTGTTCACAGCATGGTGTATTAAATCTTCACCAGGAAGATTTGGTAGATTTTTTCCTTCACCATAAAAATTTGGTAGAAAGAGTCTGAATATGGAGAAAGGAGAAAAAAAAACAAAACAAAACAAATCACAAGGGGCATCAACAATCTTGTACTGAAATGGTGGGCTGGGCATGGCTTTAGAGGAAGACCTAAAGGATGTGGGAATACTGAGTGAGTCACTAGATTTTTTCTCATCTTTACAGCTGAGACCAGATGGGGTTTCTGTTGTGCCCATTGGTGTAACCAAGCAGCTGCTGTTTGCAGTTCAATGGGTTGTGGTCCTTTTTGACTGGTAGAGCTCAGGATAAAGGAAGGGTCATGACAGCAGAACAGAGCTTCACAATGCAGTTACAAGAAAGGGTTGCAGAAGAGGTCCTTCTGTGACTGCTTAGCTGAGGAGGAGGTGAAGGAGTGAGGGAAAAAATAAATTTCCTTCAGACTTCTCTCTCTGGATAACATAAGGCTGGAATTGTGGTGTTCCTGTAGGGTACCAGCAGCAGGGAAGTTTTCAGCTCAGGGAGGGACCTCACACAAAGATGCATTGATCGGCCCCATGCAGTATAAATATTCTGCACCAGGAAAGGCTTAAATGAGGGAAAGAGGGAGAGCCTCAATACTGCAGAAAATAGAAACCTCCAGCACTCCCTCAGCTCCATCGTGGAGTATGTCTTTACCAGTTTCAAGAGTTTTCAGAATTACAGCTCAAGCTGTTACAAATCACACTGGAATCAATAGAGTTTGAAATTGTAACTTTTCTTTGAGTTTGGAATAAACTATCTCTTGATTAAACAGCAAGCCTTTCAATGAATGAGTAAGCCACAACTAGCAAACATTTGCACCAGTTTGATGCAGAAGAGACTCAAGCCTATTCTGAGGATGTTTTGGTAAATGTTAATATTAAGCCATCAGTCAGCTCTTGGTACATGTCATTTGGCATTTGTGTGTGGCAGCCATAAGTAGATGGGGATCTAGTCTTGGTTCAAAAACTGTAATATTTTATTTATTGATTGTCTCTTAGTTTTTGCAGTATATACATAACACTGGTTTAAATCTGCTAGTTTTCCAGAGAAAAATCCAGCAGAATGAGTTCCATCTTTTCTGAGGTTGCTACTAGGGTAGGAACACATAATTGAGGCCCATGTTCAATAAATTCAATTTTTACTATCAGACTTCATGAATTCAGAAAAAGCAGGCAAGTAAAAAGAAGAAAAAAAAAAACAAACAGACAAAAAAAAACAACCAAAACAAGTGCTTGTCTGGTTGGGGCAGAAGGCACACTTACTGGAAGTGGCAGCACATCTTTTGTCTTGTGGTGGAAGAAGATTTGGAAGTACTCTATGTGAAGCTCCATGTGGATGCCTGCAAGTCAACTCAATCAGAACACTCACCTTCCAGGCTGCTTTCCACTGCCAGGTCTCTCACACAGGCAGACCCTGTCAACACCATTCTGCCC
The DNA here is from genome assembly GCA_013401135.1 of Cettia cetti. Taxonomy (NCBI): domain Eukaryota; kingdom Metazoa; phylum Chordata; class Aves; order Passeriformes; family Sylviidae; genus Cettia; species Cettia cetti. Next base: position 35,792 of record VZUI01033570.1, read on the forward strand.
AGCATGGGGACACTACTGACATTCAGGCTGGCCACAGCTGCCTCCCCTGTTTCACCTGTGGCTGCAAGTACATGCTGGCTCCACGGCAAACATTCCCTGTCTGTGCCTAATGCTTCTCACTCACCCAGTACGTGTCCCCTTCTTCTGCCCCCAAGGATATGGATTTTTGACACTTTCAGGAGGTTGCTTCCATAGCTAGCTCGAGTGTTCTAGAATCCCAAAAAGTCAGATAATAGAAACTAATAATTATTTTTAGATAAAAGATCTCACAAAAAAAGTTTGTTCCAGTATCCATAATGCTTCAATATTTTATTGCTTAAAGATATGGTTTTAAAATATATCTAGCAGAAGAAATACATCTTGCCAGCTTAATTATAAACATGTTCGGAAAAAAGTGTCTGGGGACTTCTCACTTTCCTTGTAAATTGACTTAGTCTGAACTAGACTTTCAAAAAACACCCAGGTTAAAGCTCAGTTGCAACGCCACCAGCTAATTACGCATCTTTCAGTTATGCTTTTTATAAAATTATCTGACATTATTTCACTGTCAGTTACACAAGTCATGACACATATACTTGTCAGCAGAGAAGAAAGTTAGAACCACTCAATTTAATGGAAGACAGAATAGCTTGCATTTTTTCCCAGAAATGTTGAATTTATGAAAATTGACCTTGAATTAATTGGACATGAAACCCATCTCAATGGAAAGATTATTATAAGATTATATTTCTCGTTAAATCAGCCTATCACTATTTTTTTCCCCTTCTTTTTTTTTTTTCCAAAGACAAATGAAGTGACAATTATTTTTTGAATTGCTGAGAGCTATTTTCATGCTACCTGAAGATTTCAGCAGTGACACCTTGCTTATGCAAGCAGTGTTCATCATGTATCGGCAGACAGTGTCAACCAAGAAGCCACACTCATCATTACAAAAAGTATTCAGCCTTTTTAAGGTAAATCTTTTTTTGGCTCTCTTTTTGGCATAGATAGTGCTAGAGCAGAAGACCTTAAAGAGGAATGCCTGCATGTCAGCTCTGAGGACAGCTCCTAGAGTTGCACTATTGCTTTTTAAAAATAATAACAATGTTATTAAGGAACAGCAGAAATTCAGGACACTAGTGCACAAAAGAAAAAAAAAGCTATCACAAAAAACCCCAGTCTTCTTTAATTCCTATTGATTTCTCCTGCCAAATCAAAATGGGCTTGAAATCTCCTGCTTTAAAATACCTTTATGTCATTTTTGACAGCACAAGTGGAATATCTCTCTAATGGTGTTGTTACAATCAATTAATTTTCTGCTTCTGTTAGGATGGAAAAATTATTTTGTTTGTATTCAAAACAAATATGCTATGATTCCAAATATGCCTAGAATTCATATATTTGAAAGATTCTATTTGAATTACTTTTGTAAAGCCTTGTGAAAACTAAAATAAATATTCCTTGTAAGAAATGCCTGAACAAACCACATAATGTAATATTCATAAAATAAGTAATTATATTTTCATCTGGGTTTTTTTGTGGCACAAAGCAAAGGCCATAGAAATCCAAGGAACATATTTTGCAATTACTTCAATTGATTGTAAAGTAATTTCTCTTACATGAAAAGGGTGAATCTGATACAACTCTGAAGTCTAGTACTACATAAGTATTCACAGTATTTAGTCCAGAGATAATTGGGTGACTTAGACCATGTGGGAACTTTGTGGTACATTTATTGTCATGTATCCAAGGACTGCGAAGTACTCTAACTCTACACCCACAGAATAGCCTCACTTTTATGTCCCCATTAAAGCTGAATGGATTAATATCTTGTTTGTGAGAAAATAAATAAGACATCAGTTTGTGTAAAATGAGCCATTTGGAATTGGACTCTCATAGCAACTTGAGGCAACAAACGCTGTATGCCTACTCACTTCCTGAAGACAGGAGTAAGAGGCCTGGAGCAAATAGGCTACTGAGATTGTAGGCAGTTTAGAAAGGTTTTACTGCAGCCAAGCACAAGATGTAGAGACAAGACAGATTCCAGAAGTCTGGGTCAGCTCTCTTACTGAAGTGCCCTCCATCTTAGCTTGATGAGGAATTTCATAAGCTGCTGTACTGGTTTTGGCTGGAGCTAAGTTAATTTTCTTTGCAGCAGCTAGTATGGAGCTGTGTTTTGGATTTGTGCTGATATCAGTGCTGATAACACAGGGATGCTTTTGATACCACTGAGCAGCACTTGAACGGACCCACAGCCTTTTCTGCTCCTCATCCCACCCCACCAGTGAGGAGGCTGGGGAGGCACGAGGATTTGGGAGGGGCACAGCCAGGACAGCTGACCCAACCGACCAAAGAGAGATTCCATACCTCATGGCATTGTGCTCTTTAATAAAACTGGCCTTGAGGAACGCAGCTGCCAAAGTTTGGGGTCTGCTTGGGCATGAGGCTGTGACCAGTTGGGGTTTTTTGCATCGCTTGTCTGTCTTGGTTTAAAGAATTTTCCTCTTTAAATTTTTTTGTGGTCTCTGGTATTTTGGTTCGTTGGTTTGTTTGTTTGTTTTAATTATTAAATTGTCTCACTTGTACAGTTCTGATTCAGTGAGTGGCTGTGTGGGGCTGAGCTGCTGTCTGGGGCTAAAACACAACTGCTGCATTGTACTGACCGATAGATGATTACTTTCATAGGAAAGATTATCTTCAATGCCATATTTTCCTTGAACTGTAAAGGAAATTTCAGACAGTGCAGTCAAAGCTGCTTCTTAAAGAAATTCCTTTTAGAAGTTCGAACAGACAAGGAAGCATACTTCAGTCCAGAGGTTCAGACATTCAGGAGAAGTAGCTCTCCCATAAAAAAGCCACTAAAATATAACATAAAAATCTAATATTTAAAATGTTACGTTGTTGGTTTAGATTTTACAGGAATTTATATTTAATCAGAAAAAGATTGCTGGCCAAAACAGACATTCTTAGCTCTCTCCTTAGCTGAGCTATCCTTAAGTCATCTACTTTTGACTAAGGTTGTAGTACTCAAAATTTTCTGGGATAATACCTTCTAAAAAGTGTTCTTCACTTGGTGATATTTCTGTATAATGCAATTTCTAGAAGAAATTTTAGAGCAAGCCCTGTGCATACACTCAATGCAGTGTTATTTTTTTCCTGGTCCAGGAACTCCCCAGATGTCTCTGCATAGAGACTGAATAGATACAATGGACTTTCTTGAGATAAGGAAAGATGATTGAGATACTTCCCAGCCTCCTTCACGACAAAGGTATTTTACTAATTGCTGCAAGAACTCTAGAGTTCAGAGTTTTGGAAAGGTCTAGAGATTTCCCTAGGCAGCTTCTGCTATGCATAAACCAATTGTTATATTTAAATATGTAGATTAATATCCTGGGTGGAAACTTGTACTTTCACAGAGAAACTCAGGTGATTCCAAATTATAGAACTGCACATACTGCACATAGCTGTAAGTGCAAACTGTTACAGCAGATGCAGCATCATAAAATAAGTCCTTTGTACATCAATAATTGGGAGACATTTTATCTTAAAGATTAATACAGTCAATACAATCAATAGTGAAGGATTACAGGTGTTGCTGAAGAGGTTATGTAGAACCTTGGGCAGCTGGAGTACAAAACCCCAGTAGAAAAGTGATCCAGGACATCTATCCTGACTCAGCTGAAGATGCAGTTACAAACACACCTGCAACAGAAATTACTATTGTTATCCAGACAGCAAAAAATCATTATTTAGGGATTTTATCTTCTGTGTGAGCACTGTATTATGCAAAGAGGAGCTTTTAGCAATTTTTCTGTGGCTCCCAGCAATATAGAGTTTAGGAAGATGAGAACTAAAATTTCACTTCTGCTCATTTGAAAAAAATGATTGAAAAAATATTGGGAGGAGACTGAATAAATTTAGAAGAAGACTGAAAAGCAAAAACTCTATCTTGAAGGAATTGCCTGCTATTTAATTTCTTTCTAGAAAGATATCTTTATGATTAAATGCATTTTCTGATTATAAGGTGCCTTCACTTTATTTGAACACTCCTTATTAATACAAATATACAAAAGTTAAATTCTTTTATAATAGCTTACATTATGATAAATGTATGTTATAGGAAATTTTATAACAACTTGCTTCAGACTCCGTTATCAATAACCAGATGACTTCGGTTAATCATTCAAACATTGCTATAGAAGTTATTCTAGCTGTAGGGCAAGTGAAAAGAGAGGGCTCTGTCATTTCATTGACCTTCTCAACAATTGGATAAGCTTTCATCAGCTTTCTCATTAGCAACATCTGACTGATTGACTAGGTTAACCCAAACAGAGGAGTGAATCCAAGCAGACCATTTGCATATTATATTAGTGACATTCATAAAACACCATTTGGCATTCCTGTGGGAAGCATAACAGCACAATCTGATTGCTTGTGCATTCACTAATTGTTGCAAAGAAAATGGCAGTGTTTACCTCTAATATTTTAGGGATACATTTTATTTATACTTTTCTAGGAGTGCAAATCATAACTTGTATAAGAAAGAAATATGCCTCTGGAAGACCTGTGAAGGAAAATAAGTTAACTGATAAAGAAAGAAAGTTGAAAATTATTCTAACTCGCCTAAAATTTAGGTCAAAATACCTACATTGAACAAATCTCCAAATATCAAGCAATGTGTCCTACCTTGGTCAGAGGCAATAAAAGCAGGCAATTCATTTTGAGATCACAAGCTCATAAAACCAGAGGGCGAGATGTAGATCATGAAGTACCCTTAATTAGACAATCATTGTATAACCAAATATTAAAATGGAGAGTGTAAGGTGGTTTTCTTCTATATTTTATTTTTATTTTTATTTTTATTTTTATTTTTATTTTTATTTTTATTTTTATTTTTATTTTTATTTTTATTTTTATTTTTATTTTTATTTTTATTTTTATTTTTATTTTT